>JAESVK010000627.1:1373674-1388364 GCA_017140935.1 Hamamelis virginiana
TTTTCCAGCTATCCATGTTAATCTTTTACTTGAAGGCCAGGCCTAAACTCTGCTGCTGCAAATGCTAATAGGCCATGATCATAAGGAAAATGTCAACAGTAAAGATCACATTTAGACAGGGGCAAAGTCAGGAATTCTGTTTAGGAGGGGCGAATTTTAATTGATTGTTACTACTTTATCCTAATCAAAAAAATAAAATAAGATTTTGAACAAATTTTTTATTGTGTTAGATTGAGGTAGAAAAAATTATACAAATTTATGATCCATAGATACAAACATGCTGCTACTACCAGTGCACCTGATGCAACTTAAATCGGGTGGCCTGCTTTAAGGCCACTTTCATTACATATTATGAAAAAGTGACCGTTGGAGTGGATACCCCTCTCATGAATGTCATGTTTGCCAAAAATCACAGTGATCCAACGGTTTCTGAAATAACTAACTATGAAAAAATGGTGACATTTTGAAGAACAAAAATGTCACAGTTTTTTGCAGTGAAAATTTTCAAAAATCGACCCTTGGATTACTATGATTTTTGGCATACATGACATTCATGAAAGGGGTATCCAATCCAACGGTCAATTTTATAAAATATGCGATGAAAATAGCCCTAAAGTAGATCATTTGATGCAAGTTGCATCAGGTGTACCTGATAGCATATCTTTCCATTGATATTTGTTAAACCACATTTCAGTTCAATATATTTACAATTGTTTTTTATGGAGTCTATCTTTTAAAAGCATTGTATGATAGCTTCATCATTAACGCTATCAAATGCTCATTTCTCAATAAACACAATTAAGCCATCATTCATGATTAATTGATCTCCTATTTTGTTACATAATTAATTCTTTATAATCTTTATAGCAAAAAATGTTCCATCCATAATAACAGTCGCAACTAAAATAGGGAGGAAAAGTAAAAAGGAAAATTATCTAAAATGTTCTAAGTTTAGAGCTTTCCAATTTTATAGCATGAGGGGTTTGAGATTTTGATTTTTTTTTTTTTTTTTTTTTTTTTGTCTATTTGTTATGTTAAAAGAAGTCTTGTAGCTAGTGGTATAAAATGCTTATGATAGGAGCTTATGGATATATAATCCAAATAAAAATAAATAAGAAAAATGAGAAATAGGAAAATAAAATGAATGGATAAAACAAGAATTTAGGGGTGGCATACAAAATTTTAAATTTTTATAGAGTATAAATTTTTTAAAAAAAAAATTCAGGGGTGGCATTTGCCCCCCTAAACTCCATGTGGCCTCGCCACTGCATTTAGATGACATTTATTTTAATTCTGATCTTAAAGCCTATGCTTCAGTATAAACAAAGATCACATTTAATTTTAAACACATGTTAACCTCAAGATTTTTTACCAAAAAAATCAAAAAAAAAGAAAAAATTTCTTTATATATATATATATATTAATTATTAGTCTTAGCCCAGTAAATTAATCCTAGCTGCTAGCTATATATATCACATTAATTATCACCTGTAACAACACACTAAGTCACTAACACACTTAATTCCTTTTGTCAAGGGTTTTTGCTTGTCAAGAAATTCAATATAATTCTTGGTTTCTTCTCCAACATTGACATCAAACCAAAAATTAAAAACTTAAGTGAAATTTTGTATCTCAACATTTAAGACCCATTAGCAATTGGCAATTATTGTAAATGATTTGATTCAACATTCCATTATTGATATACAAGTCAGGCTATATAAGTCTGGCTTTTTTCTTGTTATAAAAAGAAAAAGTAAAGTGCTTTTCAAGATTGGCAAGACAGATGCAGATCAATGAAACAAGATTGGAAAGATATATGAGGGAAAGACTTGCTTTACTACGTGCCTGAGAAAATGTTCTTAGTTTTATTAAGTTGCTCTTTCCATTTTGTTTCTTTACACATGCAACAAATAATTTGTAGTTTAGTAAGTTTATATAGTCATTTTCCCTCCATTATAAGCACTCATATATATATATATATAATAGTAGTTTAACAACCAATGCCAGATGAATTAAACGTTATGATGAACCATTCCATTGCATTTTACATAGCATTTATATTATGGGTTCATTGTGTGTTTATGAGGCATTTGACATGACAGTATGATACTACGACTCATTGTCTGTATTCATATTTAGAATTTCACCAAATGAGTCAGTAAATTTTTCTTTTTGGGCAAATAAGAAACTCAAATGGATAAAAATCCCCTTCAATAATTTTTCCTTTTATATAACAAATTAACACTTAGCCTGAAATGCACCTTCCAAAATGCTGGTCCATTTACCAACATCTGTTCTAGGCAAGTGCCATCCAAATTTTGGTACATAATTATGGGGACACCTCACATTAGGGACTGGGAAAAGGGAATCAAACCATGTAAGGTCTAAATCATGTCGGAAAACTTATCAACAGATTTCTTGTGCACCTATTAGCTGTCATGATCCAATTGCTTTTTCCTTTTTAAACTTTATACTAGCTCAGTGTAGTAGTAAATCCTGGCTCTGTTTCCCCTTGATGGTAATAGTATGAAAGCTCTTAGTCTCTTACAGTACTTTAATTTTTTGTGTTCAAATGGGTTCGAGCACCGACTCGTGCAGTGCTTCTAATTAAGCCGGTGGGTGAAGAGAAGAGTCCAAATCCACGACCACCGTCCACCGACCATTCTCGTGAAAAAGCTATATTTATTTTCCGGCAATGGGTGGGAGCAGTATAACTTTGGTCTTATAAAACAATTCAACTTAACAGTGAGTTGGTCAGCCCTTTCTCACCATGTCTCACTTGCCCCAAAAACGAAGGAACATTTCGTGCCGCCAAAGGCACGTGCCGCTGATCAAGTCCTTGTCAGAAATGAGCAAATACAAAGGATTACTGTCACAGTATTATAAAATTCACTCTTGCATAGTTTGCATTGATCTCATTCGTAAAAAAATTTTAAAAAAAAATAATACTATGTGAAACATAAAAGAAAAATGTTTAATAGTAGCATTAAGCCAAGTTGTCATATATATATATATATATATGGTACCAATTTGTGTTCTAATTTTTTCTAAAAAATAATAAAAAAAATAATAACAATAAGGACAATATATGACGAATCTATCCATTGAGCTTATTGAAGATAATTGGGTTATTTACTTATTCTGAAATCATCCATAAATGAGAAATAAAAAAATAAAAAATAACTCCTACATCAATTGAAATGATCTAGTCAGCTAATATTAACTTAGATTTAAATCGGTTAAGATTTATGACCGTTAGATCATCTCATCATAAGTACTTAGCTAACTTAGATCTAAGTTAGTATTAGCTGACTAGATCATTACTCCTTAGATCAACTAATGAAAATAAAACTAGAGGAATTTGGACAATCCAAACAACGCGAGAATGATTTGAATGTGGCTTCTCGTTTGGCCATTTGCAAAGTGTTAAAATCTTTCAAATTGATCTAAACAGGGGTTTTAATGAGTATATATATATATAATCTTCAAATTCTATCATCCTTGAAAAACTTGGAAATTTTTTTTTTTTTTTTTGTGAAAATTAAATTAAAAATTCATGGATCATTTTTCATGGGAGAAGGAGAAGTAAGGGAGGAGAAAGCAACCAAAATAGTTATTCTGACTAGATCAAGGGTGATAAATTCAAGAAATAAGTGCAAGCTAGTCAAAAGTCCAAGTGAGAATGGAGACCACATTAATTATTAATGCTGTCAAACATTTTTGAACAAGTCAAGGCATTGCAATGATAATAATATATGTATAATTTTGCACAATTATTTCAATCACTTAAAGCATTGAAAATAATGATTTGCAATTTATGCATCCAGCATTAATGATGCCATCAGGTTGAGGCATCTATAATTCTCATTAATTGGATTACATTCCTTGCTTTCTCCCTTTGGGACATAATGGTCACTTCAAATAGTTGTGGGTGTTTGTGAGCCCTTCAAAACCTCCTTCTTTTTACATAATTTTTTTTAAAAAAATAAAAATAAATAAAAGAATGTTCAATTTGAATTTTTCTGTACCTGAATTTATTATCAAAATCTTATCATATAATTCAAATGTTTTATTCATCTTTCCCTTTAAATGATATATCACGAATCATCTTCTTCTTTAGATGATATATCACGATTTTAGGTACTCCAGCAAGAGCATTGATGTCTTATCATTAATGCTGTGTTTGGTAGGAGGGAAAAGTGGGAGGAGGGAAAGGGGAGGAGGGAAAAGTGGAAGGAAGTGTAAATTTGGGTGTGTTTGGTATGGGGGGAAGGGAAAAGGGGAGGGAAATGTGAAAGGAAAAGGGGAGGGATTTTGAGCCTCTTCTCATCCGCACAAAGTTGGGCGGAAAAGTGGAGGGATTTATGTTTTATGGGGTGAAATGACTTTTTTGCCCTTTAAATATTTTGAAAACCCACAATTGCCCCCATTTATTCTCCAAGCAAGCACCTATACATATATGCCCACGCCCACTGTTTTATATATATATATACACACACACATGTGCGCGCGCACACGTGAAGGCTTCCAAATTATTTTTAATATTTTTATAAATTATTAAAAGCATTTAAAATATATTTGAATATAAGAGGATAAAATTGTAATTCAATACAATATATCATTTCTCTCCCCCTTGTTTACCAAACACATGGAAGGAAGGAAACCACTTTTCCATCCATCATACCAAACACACAGGAAGGAAAAATGGTTTCCCTCCCCTAAGGAAGGAAAGCCCATCCCTCCTATTTTCCTTCCTTCCACTTTTCCATCCCTCCTACCAAACGGAGCATAAGAGAATTAAAAGTTGTTACTTTACATAAAGATAAAAAATCTGGCTTTTAAAAAAAAAGTTCAAATCAGCTGCTTTTGTCCAAGTAACAAAGAGTGCCTGCAGTCTCTTTACGATATTCTTCTGCTCATTTTACCCCGAATTGTGCAACTGTAATCTCGTATTTCTTGAAGAACAAGCAACTATTTTTTGTATATTTATTTATCGGGATAAGTTCCCTTTATTGCTTGATTTATCATTATTTTTATCGTTCATTATCAAAATATTAGTGCGGGTCTAATATATTTAAAAAAAAAAAAAAAAAAAAACCGACCATTGGATTAGATACCCTACTTATGTAAGTCATACATACCAAAAATTACATTGATCCAACGGTTAGATTTTAAAACATCTCAACATAAAAAATTGCATTATTTCTTAAAATATCTAAGTATAATAATTTTTCACAATGATATTTTTCACAAACCGATCTTTGAATCATTGTGATTTTTTGCATATATGACATACATAAGTAGATAACTTAATCCAACGGTCGGTTTCTCAAAATATTGGACCTACACTAGTGTTTTGAGAATGAGTTGTAAAAATAATGGCAAAGCAAGTGGTAAGATAACGTGACCCTTTATTTACCTATACAGTGAATGGGGTCATTTTCTTATGAGGTCTTATGTGAGAACTTGGCTTTTTAGCCAATGTAGGATGAATATTTTTAAAAACTAGCCGTTGGATTGAACATTCTTCCCATGTATGTTAAACATGCCAAAAATCACAATCATATGACGGCCGGTTTATAAAATACAGACTGTGAAAAACTATGACAGTATTAGAAACCAACTGTTAGATCATTGTGATTTTTGGCATATGCATGACATACATTGGAAGAATATCCAATCCAACGGTCTGTTTTTCAAAATTCTCATCTTACATTAAGTATAAAGCCAAGTCCTCACATAAGGAAGTCTGGTAAGAAATTCACTCACTCAATGAGCATTTTCTTGTGGATTCAACATATACCAAATTATTGACCAAGGGTGAAATTAATTTGGGGTGTTTACCCATAGGTCCTATTTATAAGTGTTTTTTTACCCAAAAACCCCATCATCTTCTTCACTTTACCCAAAAATCATTTTTAATGAGAATTCAAAATGAGACTTTTGGATAATTTTTCCAATTAATTTTAACCAAAACCTTCTACTAATTAATTGGGTTAGATTAATTAGTTGGATAATCAGAGCATGGTTTATGTCAATGCCCATTTAGGATTGTGAAATTGCCTTTCCTTTGTGCACATTTCATAATTGAAATTTACAATAATTTGTATCACATGCAAGGCATGTGCCTCTTTGACATGTCATGTGCATTCTCTTTCAATATTTCCTTATGAAAATGACATTAAAACTTGGTAAGGAGTAGTTTGTGGGTTAAAAAAGGAAAATGCTTGTTTACTTCGTCAAAATTTTCGTAATTTTTATTTTTATTTTCAATAAAAACAAAAAACGGCCTAAAAAATGCGTTTACTTATAATAAATAAAAACTATTTTCCAAAAAAATGAATTCAATTTTTCAGAAAACGTGAAAACATCAAAAAGACATTTTTTTATATTTTCACGAAAACTAACCACAAGGATTATATTGTGGCGATGCTTATAAACATTGCAAAAAATATGTAGACCAACTATAAAACCAAAAAATAAAAATAATAAAACATATGTAGTTTTAGTGAATGCATTTACACTATTTTTTAGATATTGAAAACAGTTTTAATTTTAGCAAAGTAAACACATTTTCTAAATTTTGAAAACTGAAAATGAAAACTGTTTTTAAAAAATTTTCACAGAAAATAAAAAATTGTAAAAATTTTCTCGAAATAAATAGGGCCTAGTTGTCCTGTTTCCATATCCCCTTTTTCTTCTCCAGTCTGATCGATAAAATGATGCGGCATTACATTAAAGTGCCACAGAAGCAAGAAAAAAAAATAAAAAGGATAATTTCCATGAATAATCCTAAGTTTCCAAAGTATTACGGCTATGAACCCGATCCAAAACATATTACGAAAATATTTTTTTAGAACATCAATACCCTCCACTCATATGAGTATTTACAATTTAACCATTGAAATGGTCAAAATTTGGTACGGATGAATTTTTAAAAAAAAAAAAATTTGAAGAGTCCCCAATAATCAACACAATCCCCAATTTTGGGGATTGGGGATTGTGTATAAATCTAGAGATTGGGGACATTGAATGACATGCATGATGTGACATGTTAGAATTTAGGAAACATTGAATGACATGTATGATGTGATATATTGGAATTGAGGATTATTAGAAAAGTTGAGGATTGTGTATAAATTTGGGAATTGGGGATTGTGTTTAAATTTGGGGATTATGTGTACACATGAGAATACTGTACAAATATGGGTATTGGGGATTTTGTGATAAATTGGGTATTCCGTTAGCAATTGGGTATTGGGGACTTTGTAAAAAAATTGGGGATTGCTTATAAAATTAGGGATTACGTGTTAAATTGGTGATTATGTGTAATAATTTTTGTAATTAAAAATTGGGGGGCAATTGAATGACCAGCATTAAATGTTGACGTGACATAAAGTGGATTGGAGATTCTTAACAATATTGGTAATTATTAGATAAATTGGGGATTGGAGATTCTGTTTATTTTTGGGGATTATACATAAAATTGGGGATTCTGTACAAATTGGTCAAACTTCAATTTTAAGGGTAATTTTGTCCAAAAAAACAATAATAGGTGTATAGCCGTAATAGGTTTTGGATCGGATTCGTAGCCGTAATATTTTGGAAACTTAGGATTATTCATGGAAATTGCCCAAATAAAAAATAAAAAATAAAACACAAGACATTCATTATTCGCCACCATTGATGATAGAAGAGGAATTTTGGGTTTTAACACAGTAAAACCTAAAAATAAAGTAAAAATTTTGGGTTTTTACTGTGTTTTTAGTTCTCACTGTGTTTTTTTATTAGCACAATAAAAAAATGATAATAATTAATTTTCGCTCAATTTTTTTTTCTTTTTTTCTTTTTATTGTGATGTGTTTTTATTGTGTATTCATAGTGAAAAAGTTGTTTTCACTGTGTTGGGATATTTTAACTGTGTTGGGAGTATTTTCATTGTATTTGGATATTTTCACTGTGTTAGGGGAAGTTTCGTCATTTTGAGAAAATTCTTTTTTTTTTCTTTTTTTTTTTTTCATATTGCTAGCGTCACACTTAACATGTCAAACGGGAATTAAATACGGAAAAATTGCACGGGATCAATAGCACTAATCGTTAAAAAATTGAAGAAGAAACAAAAATAATATAATATATGCATTCCAAAATTCATTGAATTTGGTGGCCATGCTATGGTAATTAACTTCTCACAGTCACTTACCTTATTTCTAGGGCTAAGAACACAATCCCGATTTACACGGCAAAGAGTTTATCCCAAACAATCTCCTATTATGAAAACAAAAGTAGAAACAACAATTTGAGCTTTTCTTATTAATTTCTTTTGGCTCACCTGTCAACACCAAATGTGTGTACTGTGACCCTAAAAATGTACTTTGGCATCACATTTTTTGTTTTCATAAAGCAGTTTGTGACAGTTTCAAATTATTTGAGAACCTGCAGGAAAGATCTTTATTTTGTTTTCGGAATATTTGCATCTTCAATTTTTCCTTCCTCAATCCTAAAATAAGTTTTAAGGTATCCATATTTGCTTTCCGAAGCAAGATATTGTTTGTAGGGTTATTAAATTATGATTTTCTCAACTACGTTGTAAGCATGGCTTAGGCTTTGATATCCAAAAATCAATAATATAAGCGTTTTATATTACTATATTCAGTGTTCTTTTTATCATACAGAGAGACAAAAGAATTTTGGCATTAACAGCAAGAATTGCCATATTTGGCACTTCAAATAGCATTTATCATTTTTGTCATATCATACGTTTTCTCTGAAAGGACAAAAAATACCAAAATTCAGCACTAATACATTGAAGCATATAGGTATCAAATTTTGGTATTAGTGACATTTAGAGCGCCAAATTTTGGTATTGACATCTCAAATTGCATGAAAACACTGGAGATGTACGTTCTAATCACAATAAAAATAAAAATAAAAAATAAAAAGTGATACCACATCAATAGGTGATTTGGGTATATATATATTTTTTATAAATGCAGCTAGTAACACTCCAAGAATAATTTTGCGGAACTCATCCCGTGGTAGCTCAGTAGTAATGGACGGACTTATGACGAACAGTAAATCCAGAGATCACGAGTTTGATTCCTCACTAGTGTAGTTACTCTGCGACTTAAGCTATGTGTATGTCAGAGAAGATGGCTTGTACATCCGATATTTTGCCTATCAGGGATAGGTCACAAAATGGCCTTACCTTGATGGGATTCCTCGTATGAAAAAAAAAATAATAATAATAATAATTTTGCGGTGTGTATTGTCAATTTTATTTTATTTTTAAATTCACCGACACAGTCCACTAGCTAAAAGTAATAGTGGCCTCGTAGTCAAAAAATAAGTTCCCAAACAACCTTGACCCATCATCTACTATTTTCCCCTTTTTCCCAATTCCCATTCCATTCCTGATCGGAGGAGTAAAAGTTAAATCTGTCCATTCCAAAGTTAGAAAACAGAAAATCATGTCCATGCCTATTTTTCTCATCTCATAATTACCAATCGTATGGGCTTATTATATATGGTGGGATATTAACAAAATATATATATATATATATATATATATACCTAGCTAGTGTGTCCCAACTAAGGACTATCAATCATTGTTAATTAACCCTTTGTTAGTGGTACAACAGCAAGAAATCTATGATTATTTCAGTAATATTGACCCCAAACTTAAAGCTTAGTTAATTAGTTGGCATAAATATGTATCGCATAATCAAACCGACCGCTTAATTAAATTTAATAATTACCTTTATTTTTTACATAAATTATATTGAAAAAGAGGACCGAGATCCACTATATAACGTGTTGATAACGAAAGACACGTATGATCCTATAAAATTGTTTTTAAAGAAAAAATATTGAATCCCATTAGCGCGACTCATGAAATCTTATAGTGATTGATATTAAAATAAAGAAAGGGTAGAATCGTTTTGGAGTAATGTGTGATCTTTTTTATGAACTTTTTGTATTTTATTTGTGTTAAATAATAATTAAGTTGGCTTTTAACAAGTAAGATAGATAAGTTTTAACAAAGGTAACAAAAACTTAAACTATCAATTTAAAAAATGGGCCATGTTTGGTCACTACTTACATCTTTTAGTGTTAAATTTAAGCACTTTTTGTGAAGCTTCTTCTGGTGGACATGCATTTGTGGGGATTTCTTTTGGGCAGAAAGTAGATTTGGTACCATCAATTACTTTTATATATATATATATATATATATATATATGAGTGATGGTAACTTTGATTCGGTGATGTTTGTATTTTTTTCTACCCACAACCAAAAATGGTCAAAAGTTATTCTTCTCACTTTTTGCCTTTCTGGTTGATTTTAAGCACTCACCACATCAAGTATCAATCTCTTGGTAATTTCTTTTCTTTTTTTTTTTTATCAAAATTTTCTCCTGATAAATCTCACTTTGAGGGAACATCATAACGTACCAAGTTTTCAATTTTTTGTTTAGTAAAATTAGTAAAAATGACATTCTTTGTAAATTTCTTATCATTTGTCATAATGATCAAGTTCACATATGTGGATATAAGTTATATCCACATGAAAGACTATAAATTATTGTAGAATGCATATTTTAAAAAACTAACCATTAAATTAGATACTATACTTATGGATATCGCGCACGTCAAAAATCACGGTGATTCAATGTCAGAATTTGAAAATATATCTATGAAAAATTGTGACAGCAAAAAACTGTCACAGTTTTTCTTAATGACATTTCTGAAAATCGACCGTTGGATCACTGTTATTTTTTGTAGACTTGACATTCATAAGTACAGTACCTAATCCAACGGTCAGTTTTCAAAAATATGCATCACACATTGATTTATAACCCTTCATGTGGATATAACTTATATCCACATATGTGGACTTATCATTACTCTTGTTATATACATTGTTTTAAAAATAGGACCGTTCATCGAACCGAAAAATTTATCGGGTTAAGGGTCAATCGGTTCAACTGGTTGAACCGCCGGGTTGAACCGTGACGTCATAAATATATTATTTATTTATTTATTTAATTATCTATTAGAATAAAAAGCTATAAATGATTCAAAATATAATTTTTTTTAAATGTTTGTACAATCAATTCATATATTTGAATTTATGTGCAGTCATTACAAATATTGGGACTATTTTAGTCATTTTAGCACCTTAAAAAAAATAAAAAAAATAAAAAGAACGAGTTGACCGGTTGAACAGCCGGGTTGAACGGTTTATTTGAAAAATGGGTTTTTGTGGGTTGAACCAGCCGGAGAGGGGACCAGTTCCCGATCCAACCGGTTAAACCGGCCGGTCCGGTCCGGGTTTAATAACAATGATTATATATACATTTTTTTAAATGTTTTATAACAATATGACCAAACAAGCCCTTAAACTTGCTGCACAGAGGAAACAACTGGCACCCAACACTGCCCATAGGTTACTAGGCCCATGCTAGTACATTGGGGGAAGATCAGGAGACATTAATTTTAAGAGAAAGGACCTCACCCAAAAAGCAATTGTGTTCGTACTGCAAATTTTTCATTCTTGCTCCCCAAGAGAGTGTTTTTAATATGAAATAATGTCACCATTACTTTTTTATTTTCTTTTCAAAACAAATTATTACAGTGATCTCATGATAGCAAACGTATCCCAAGCACATAAATCCATACAACTAGAAATTTTCCTTTTCTTCACAATATAGAGCAAATACATCAAACGAGTAGAGAGAAAATAGGAGTACCCAATACTTAATTATCATTTCATTTGATTTAAGAAATGAAATGATAAATACTTTTAAATAATTTGAGAGGTGATAGCAATTTCTAGAATGAAAATTTTGATAGTGAACAGATGATTTTGCCCAAAAAAAAAAAAAAAGAGTACGCATGTTATGGATATAACTCTAAAGAGATGTATGAAAAAATAATATTTCAAAAGTGATTTTTGGTAAAATATAATTCAAGTAGAGCCTCAATCTAATGATTTTGGCACTTAGATGTCATTATGAAAAACTTACTAAGATTGAAAGGTAAAAACTCATCAAATTAAGATAATTTCAATAAGAGCATATAATTCTGAATTCCCATCTACTTACAGTAATTAGTGAGGCCCACAAGACCAAAATGAATAGACCAACATCTCATATTCTCATAATTTTCCGATCCTTACTGTAAATAGGGTAGTTGAATAATAAAGTTATCGTGGGCAGAACTAACAAGGGTTGAGAGGGGTAGGGTTACCCCTCTGAATTTTAAAATTTTCGTTTTTGTCTTGTTTCAGTTTATTATCGGTCCTTTAAGAATTAATATTTCCCCCACCATAAGTACATGTGTAATTTCTTTTTAACAACTAAATTCCAACTCATACGATTTTTTTTACATTGCACCCCTAAACTATTAATTGTGACATATTGATCTTCTAAACTTTAAATTTGTGTCAGATTGACACTTCCGTCAGTTGGTTGTATAATTTTGAAACGAAAATTTAAAAAATAAAATAAAATACCACTCTATCCTTTTTTGTATTAAGAGTTCCAAGTTGTGTCACGTGATATTAAATCTATTCCAAAATCATACAATGAATTGATGAAAGGGAACAATCTGATACTAATTCAAAGTTCAGGAGATCAATGTGTCACAATTGATAGTTCGGAATGCAATATGAAAATGCTGATAGTACAGGAGGTCAATTGACAATTTTTTTCAAAAAAAAAAAGGGGGTTTTTGAAAGAAAAACATGAAAATTTTGATAAATTTGGCCGAATGATATGAAAATCATACAAACCACACTTTGTTGGAATTTAGCCCAACCAAGATTATTCCTTCAAAACTCAAACCAAACCCTAGCCAAAACATGGACTGGTAGCTGGGATGGAGGTCATACTTTGTACTTTGTACTTTGTAATTGTTGCCTCTATATGGGCAAATTGCCCATTTTAAGGCTAATTAGTTACCAAATCATAATATTTTATGTGCTAAAAGATAAAGACACCATCATTATAGCCTAATTAGTTTCCTTTTTTGGAGCATTGATTTGGGCGCCCGATATCTTGTTAATTGGGTCACCTCCAATAATTATCACTGTTGGATAGAGTAAAGTTCCTCTCGGTTAGGGCCACTTTGAGTTCTCCCACGACCTTCCATTAAAAAAATGAATATTAAAGTAGATTACATATGAAATGACAATACTACCACATTATTGTGATGTGGCATGCTTTTCAATGATCGAATTGTAACAAACCGGAGAGGTACTAACAGGAGAGTAGATAAAACCAATTTCATGCATTAAATTTGACACTAATTTGAAGCAACATCGAGCCCATGAATATTTGCTAGAGTAACTAAACTCTGTTTTATCCTCTCCAATCTGTCACTTGACATGACAATATCAGTTAGCATAATAAATCAGTTAATTAATGTAGTATTTGATATAGTTTGTCGTGTACGTAAGGACAGTAAAGTGATAGTACATATAATGGCGTCTGAATTTAATAGTGATCCAAGCTTGAATCACCACCGAGTGATTAGTGCATGGATGGAAGATATATCAAAAGCAATTGACATCTAGTGGTAGAGCGAGAAAATGTTCAAATGGGTTGTCGTTTTGAGAAGAAAAAGACGCCTAGAACTGCGTTAAATTTGAAAGGCATTGTTTGGTGCCCACAAATTTCATTTTCGATCCTTAGCACACCCAATCAACTATCCATCAACTTCATCATCCATATCCATACATAATCCAACCCTCACCCTCTGTTTGGTTGCCGGAAAAATGTTGGAATAGAAAGGAAAATAAAGTTCCTAATCTTCGATTTTTCATCAATATTGTTTACTCAATTGAGCGTGATACGATAAATTTGGCTTTATTGATGCAAGTATTTCAATTTTTTTCAGGAACTATAAGGACATAAAACATAAGATTTAAACTCAAATTCTATAACTTTTCTTTCGCTCAATTTTCTATGAAGCCAAACAGGGGACTAGCTAGTTAAATTCAGCACAAAACATCATACTATGAACCTCAAAATTTTGATCTTTGTTATGTTGAGTTATGTGCAAATTTATTGATACTCTAATGCAATAAGTAAGAGATTGCTCATCTATAAGAGGGGCACTTCATTTTATCAAAACATTAATATATTTCTGAAAGGTCTCACTTCAAGTGTGTGGTGTCATTCCTATCTTTGGACAGAGAGAAAATTAAGGGGGAAAGAAACAGTACATAACAACATTAGTAAGATAGTATAGCTGGAAAAGTACAAGGACGGCTTCCTTTCAATGCTAATAAAGAGATGCTACCTAGCATTGAATACTCAGATTTGTCGACTGTGAACATGATTTGCCTCCAAATGTCGTAATTTTATAGATAGATGTTTAGTTTTACAGATGTTGTGAATCTCTCTCACATTAATATGGATGTGGAGTGCTTCAATTGTTTAGTTTAAGGATCTTGTCGATCATATCCAACATAGAGATTGAGCTCGATGTTCAAATGACTATTGATTTTGTTAATATCAGCTCGAGTTCTTACACTTGTGAACCTCTTATTCTTGATTACAGGTGGTTGATTTACAATTTTAAAGGAGGATTTACACTCATAGAGCATGTACTTATGGCTCATAAAGTTCTCTGGAAAAATCTTTCATGTCAAAAATCTTTTTGCTCTATTTTGGACAAAAATACTGGTC
>JAESVK010000627.1:1394896-1418753 GCA_017140935.1 Hamamelis virginiana
AATGGCATCGCGATGCACACGCATCGCGTGTGCGCGGTAGCTAGTATGAATTAATGCAGATAAGATATCTGATGTCAATGCCGTGATTTTTAAACTTCATCAATTGAAATTGTGGTATATTCATCATAATTCAATCATGATAAAAAAGTAAGATAATGTTCAAAATGATATTCATTTTCAAATTGTAATTTATATACAATTTATATAATAAGTTATATTCATGTAAGAGGACCAACATCAACAATTACTTCAATTTTTCTTAGATACGTTACTCTCGTTTAAAATGATGAATTCGTACAAATAGCTCTATTAAATTATTCAATTTTTATAAACTCTCCAAATGACACAGTCCGGATTTGTTAGTGATCTCATGTGTAGATCACCATGTAGTAATCGTTCTAATGTGGTCACACCTACACTATGATTACACTAAAATGTAAAATCAATAGAAAGTCAAAAGATTTAAGCCAATTTTAGAAATAATAAAAATACTGAAATGCTAATAGACTTCCATATGGCCAACTGCAAAACAAATTTTAAAAATTGACATTGGATTAGAGGCTCCTTTTATGTATATCAGGTCTGCCAAAAATCACAATGATTCTACAGTTAGTTTCTGAGAAAAAAAAAAAAAAAAAACTGATCACAAAAAAAATTGATGATATTTTGAAGAACTGAATATTCACCACTTTTTTAAAATGACATTCTTTTTAAAAATTGGCCGTTTGATTAGCATGATTATTCTCAAAAAATAAGTGAAAAACATAGGATTATTGCTAAAATAAATTTATCTTTTAGTACCCAAGTCAAGACAAGTAACTAATGACTTTTAGATTTCCTCGAGGCCTTAGTGTGTGGATTTGGATCGGGTAGCGATCTAACATTGGATCACTACCTAGTGATCCATTTAATATGGTCATACCTACCGTAAGTGTACACTAAAAAAAAAAAATCAATAGATCTTAGCCAATTAGATATAACAAAAATACGGAAATGCTAATAGGCTTCCATGCATAAAAAAAATCACAATGATTAGGTCGAAAATCGCTGTAATTATACAGTCAGTTTTTGAAAAAAAATCACAGTGATTCTACAGTTAACTTATGAAAATAATTGATCTTGAAAAATGATGATATTTTGAAGAATAAAATAGTCACAGTTTTTTATAGTGACATTTTTAAAAAAAATTGGGCATCAGATCACCATGATTATTGCTCAAAAAATGAGCAAGAAACATAGGACTATTGCTGAATATTTTTTGTCATTTAGTACCCAATTCAAGACAAATAAATTAGGATATTTGGATTGCCTCGTGGCCTTATGTGGCACAATCTCACTAGTGGATCTCTAGGTAGTTATCAAATGTTAGATCACTATTGTTTGTGCCGGATCCAAGTTTCTTGTGTGTCGACATCTCAACTGCGGATGACTACAAAGTGATCACGAACAAATCCAAATGCATGTATATATATATATATAAAGAAATGATCAAGTAGGGATCGGTCCTTAACCTTAATTTAACCTTAACTTTATCTTATTTTTTTCTCTTCCTAGTTGTATTCGAAACTGTTTACTTTATGAGTGCATGAAAATTCCATTCTTAAGAATTGTTTATGGCATTCGGATCTTCTACTTGGACTTGGATATGCTTGGGTGATGCGGCATGATTTGGATAGTCTACTTTTCACTTGGGTGATGTGTAGACCATCCAGATCATGCCACATCACCCAAGCACCAAGCAAATCCAACCAGAGGATCTTCATTCCTGTTTATGTAGACTCCTAATTTTCATTGATGAATTGCCAGTTCAAAAAAGAAAAAGAAAAATGAAAAAATTGATTTGCCGAGAGGTATTGTACTGAGGCGCCCCGATGAAAAAATTAAAAACAAAATTCAAAGAAATGGGAAAAAGAAAGATAATGCTGGCAAATATTATATATATATATAATGACAGAGAGGAGGGAAACAGTAGTCGTGGAGACAAGCTGAGAGAAGAGGGAGAGGAGAGAGAGAGCGAAGAGGTGTCTCGTGAACCAGCAGGTAAAACGAAAGAGAGGAGAAAGATATTAAAAAAGAAAAAGGAAAAAAAGCTCGCTCTCTTCGAGCATTCTCTCTCTAGCCACTTTCTCAGTTTCTCTCTTCACATTCATTCTTTGCTTCCTCCTTTTATATCACGAGATCCCCATCCTCTCATCTTTTTCTTCTTTTCTCTCTCTCTCTCTAACAAATCTGTGTTCATGTCTTCTTCACTGTCTCTCTATTATCACATCTCTTTGTGTTTGCTCTTTTAGTAGTCTTAGATACAGACATTGTTGAAAGAGGGAACTCAAACTCAGAAATATATATATATATACACACACATACATACATACATATATATATTTGTTTATCTCTGCAGGGAAACGGAATGTCACATTCTGGGAAACCCATTCAAGAACTGGGCTTTGATTCTTTACCCGACCGATTCCGTGACTCGTTGAGTTGCGAAACTAACAAGCCCGATTTCAAAGAACTCCATCTGGGTTCACCCGTTTCACCCTTGATAACTCGCAACTCAGGTGGAAATGGTGGCGGTCACAATGGAAACTATGGCGGCGCCACCACTACCACCACCACCCCTAGCAGCAGCTCCAGCTCCTCCGGTTCTGTTACTGGAAAGACAAATAACTGGCAATTAGGAAAAAAATCTGACGCTACTGCCAACAGTCACTCCGGAGAGCTCTCGGGCTCAACCGAAACTAGTCCGAGTGCTGCCGAGAGCCTCCGATCTGTCTCGGCAATGCGTAATTCGAAGCCGGGTCATCGAAGATCGAGCTCGGCTGGAGCCCCATTGATCTACTCCGGTGGAAATTTTAATGGTTACAGTAATGGCGGTACTGGTGGCGCAACCTCAGTCTCTTCGAGCCCCATCTCGAATTTAGTCCCAAAAATTTCACATACAGGCAACATTTGCCCGTCTGGGAAGATCATGAAGTCTACAATGGCTTCGAGCCGTGGCGCCGCTAGGGCCGACGTGTTAGGTTCAGGGACTGGCAACTATGGGCACGGTAGCATTATGCGTGGTGGTAATGCAAAATTGGGAAGTTTGGGGACTAATGCCGATGCAAATGTCACCGGAAATATACAGTTTGCAGGGGAATCAGTGATGGGTAAACGGGCTATGGCGAGTTCTGATCCGGAGGAGGTGAAGAAGGCTGGTAATGAGTTGTATAGAAGAGGGAATTTTGTCGATGCCTTGTTGTTATATGATCGAGCCATATCGTTGTCGCCGGATAATGCGGCTTATCGGAGTAACCGGGCAGCAGCGTTGACGGCAGTGGGCAGGTTGCCGGAGGCGGTGAGGGAATGTGAGGAGGCTGTGAGGTTGGACCCTGGTTATGGAAGGGCCCATCAGAGGTTGGCCTCTCTTTATCTCCGGTGAGTGTGTAAAGCTACAATTGAACTCTGTTTTGTGGGTTTGTGTAGTCTCTCTCTCTCTCTCTCTCTCTCTCTCTCTATATATATATATATATATATATATATATATATATATATATATTTTTTTGTATATGTGTTGAGAATCAGTCATGTTTTTTAAAGATGTGTGTTTTTTTTTTTTGCCTTTTTCCTTGGATGAATTTGATTGGTCTATGTTGTTATGATCCACATTGTGTTTATGTTTGTGTTTCTCATTGGTTTTGGTGCAGAATGGATCTATTTTCTGTTGGCTTCATGTTTGTTTGTGTGATTCGTTTTTGTTTGGTCTGGTTCTCGTTTCTATTTTATGTTCTTTTGTTGTTCTAAATGGTTATTTATAATCCTAAATGACCAGATCTCACATTTCATTGTCTTAACAATTCTGGTTTAATTTCTTGTGTTTTATGGGTACAAGTTGAGATTGGTGGATCTCTTTGTGGCTAACTTACTGGGTGGTTGTTGAATTAGCTGTGGTTTTGGAGTTCTTTTGTTAATTTCTGCATTTGAGTGGTTTAGATTTGTGGAATTTTTTTCTTTTTGGTGTTATCACTAAATTCATGGTTTTGCTCTTCCAGAATTTTGATTTTTTGAGTTTGCTTTAAGCGCTTTTTCCATATTCAAATTCTGTTATCCCTGTTTACCTTTTCAGATTCAAGTTCAAGAATCATGGGATCTTCCCTTGATGGCTGCAGGATTAATAAGATTCATGGGTTATCTATTTCACACTTAGATCGTTTTAGTTGTTCCTTCATTTAGTGTTTGTGCTTGTTTTATCGGATTTAGGTTCATGGTATTCCATTGTTTTTCCCACCTTGTAGTATTAAGCAATCAAGTCTCTCGTGATGGTTTCTTGATATCCCTTTAACCTGTCTTTTTTTCTACAGGTTAGGGCAGGTAGAAAATGCCCGGCTCCACCTTTGTTTTCCTGTTCAACAGCCAGATCCTGCTGAGCTGCAGAAGTTACATTCTTTGGAGAAGCATCTGAACCGATGTGGGGATGCCCGAAAAATTGGCGATTGGAAGAGTGCATTGAGGGAGTGTGATGCAGCCATGTCAGCTGGAGCAGAGTCTTCACCTCAGGTGAAACTCCAAACCTGTAATTTTTTCCCTGTTTGATGTGTCAAAATGAAAATTTTCATTGTCTGAGCTTGTCTGAATGGAATTTACAGCTCACTGCATGTAGAGCAGAAGCCCTTTTGAAGCTACACCAACTCGAGGAAGCAGATTGTAGCTTATCAAACATTCCAAAAAATGAACCATATCCTCCTTCCATCTCACAAACCAAGTTCTTTGGTATGCTTGCTGAAGCTTATGTGCTCTATGTTCGAGCCCAGGTCGAGATGGCACTGGGAAGGTGAGCTCTGAAATATGAAGTTCTGAAACAAAATAGCTATGGCTTATGGGTGAGTGAGAATGGATAATGGATTTCTTGCAGGTTTGAGAATGCAGTTTCGATGGCTGAGAAGGCTGGGCTTATTGATTACAGTAATGTTGAAGTCGCAAAGTTGCTGAACAATGTGAAATTGGCAACCAGAGCTCGTGCCCGTGGTAATGATCTTTTTAGTACCGGGAGATTTGCAGAGGCCTGCTCAGCCTATGGGGAAGGCCTCAAATATGATACTTTCAACTCTGTTCTGTATTGCAATAGAGCAGTTTGTTGGTCTAAGCTGGGATTGTGGGAACAATCGGTCGAGGACTGCAACCAAGCCCTCAAGATCCAACCAAATTACACCAAGGCTCTTCTTCGCAGGGCTGTCTCAAATGGAAAGGTGAATTAGCATGTATATGTCAAATTATTAGTATTTTTTTTTTCTTTTTTGGGTTCTCTGAACTCGATTGATTTATATATGAAGTTATGAAATGTTGGCATGTTTGCTTGTGGAATGTTATAGCTTGAACGATGGGCAGAAGCTGTGAGAGATTATGAGGTGTTGAGGAGGGAACTTCCTGATGACAATGAGGTTGCTGAATCTCTCTTCCACGCACAAGTTGCCTTGAAGAAATGTCGTGGAGAAGAAGTTAATAATATGAAGTTTGGAGGCGAAGTAGAGGAAGTTTCTAGTCTTGATCAATTCAAAGCTGCAATAACGTCCCCTGGTGAGATTTGATGCCTTTATCTTCACATATTATTGCTTTTTCCTTTTCTGTCTTTTTCATTTTTTTCTTGACTTTCCTATCTGAATTAAAACTTGAAATTTCAGGCATTTCGGTAGTTCATTTCAAAGTGGCATCCAACCAACAATGTGAGCAAATATCTCCATTCGTAAATACTCTCTGTCTTCGGTATCCATCTGTCAATTTTCTCAAGGTTGGTAACTTAGTGGCCTTCACGTCTCTGTATTAACGAGCCTATTCGACTGCATTTTATATGGCATTTGAAAGGAGTTTAATCCATTTTTTCTTTATTGACTCATTATTAAAATTTCATTGAATGACATATTTCTCTTGCAATGAAATCAACATTTTGCTACGACTTAAATTTGGTGTTTTTTTTTTTAATGACTAGAATGGATTTGTGCATGGAATGTTTTCATTTCCATACCCTATTATCTACTGTATGATTTAAACCTAAAGGAAAGAAAATTAGTAACTTAGACAAATGACCAACAAGGCGCATACCCTAGCATTAAATTTGTGAGAGATTATGGTGTCATGTGAATCTCCTCACCTTACAAACAACACCATCTGTTATCCAAATTAAAGATGGGTGATGGGCTGTCATGATTCTTGTCTGTTGTATTGCTAGAATGACTCAAAAAGAAGGTATGTTATCTGTTCTTAAGTATATAAACATAACTAAATTGTCGTTATATGATTTGAAGGTGGATGTGGATGAGAGCCCAGCAGTCGCCAAAGCCGAGAGCATAAGAATTGTTCCGACATTCAAGATTTACAAGAATGGAAGCAAGGTGAAGGAGATGATATGCCCGAGTCATCAGGTGTTGGAGTATTCGGTGAGCCATTACAGTCTGTAGAACACGATGACACTAATTTTGTTTCTCTCATGGCTCAAACAGCCCCACAAAATTGGATGGAAGGCTCTCCCAGTCTCTCCCCCACCATTCTTCCTCAATTCATATTAGGGTTCCCAGTTTTTTTTTTTTACCTGTGACATAAATCGGCTACATAATAATCTTTATATAGATTCTTAAGGCAGAGAAACCCTTGGAGAGAATTAGCTTTAGTCCACATTTGCAGTTCATTATTCTTTCCATTTTAGTTGTTCTCTCTCTGGTTTCATCTTCAACCTCAGCGCCATTCTTTGTACCTTTTTTTTTTTTATAATTATTATAAACTTTAGGCATATGCCAGCCACATTCTTGTGTCCCTCATTATTTATGAGAAAAAAGAAAGCTGAGAAAAGTGTACAATTTTTAATTATATTGTCTCCTTAGTTGAATACATTGAATTGGAGAGAGAGAGAGGGTTTGATTGGTCTGAATTCCATTTTCCAAAATTTCCAAAATTTTCATTTTTATCAATTTTTCCTAAAGAAGTTGTGGGATTATTTTAATTTAAATTCTAAAAATTTACATCCTACTCAGTAGTGGAAAAATGTATCATTTTAGAGAACTTAAAATTTAAGTGGTTCATTCATTGGCTTGGTGTTTCATGGAGGATGTTTCTTCTGCCAAAAATGGTAAGCCAGAAATGTCAATGGATCCATTTTGATGGGAATCCAAGTTGGATCCGGTGTGAATAGTCTACTCTGTAAATATTTTATTACAAACTTCTCTCTATGTTTTCTCTCAATTAACAAATTTGTTTTCAATAATTCTCATCTCTAAAAATCCGTAAAATCAAGCTTTACAATATATCTATAACCCATTAATTTTAAAGCGCTTAAAGATTTATTGTGGATATTTATTTCAAAATCTTAAATAAATTACAATAAATAAATGAACAAGCCATAGATAATGAAAATGCACCAAAACTTTTGAAGTTTTCATGTATCATGCAGATTTGTAGAAAAATAATATGTTTCAATTTTAACAAATAATATGTTAAATAAAGAGTAATACTATAATAAAATCAGTTAAGAAATCAAAACTATTAGATTTCTTTTAACTTATTGTATGATTCAATAAGAAAAAAATAAAAAAAAAAATTAAATTTTGAATTTTTTGAATTAAGGGATTATTTTACATTAAATAAAAGGGCAATTTCCATGAATAATCTCAAGTTTTCAAAATATTACGCCTACGAACCCGATCCAAAAATAATTACGGATATATACCTATTACTGTTTTTTTGGACGAAATTACCCCTAAAATTGAAGTTTGACCAATTTTGTAAAGAATCACCAATTTTACACGTAATCCCCAAAAATAAAGTAAATACCCAATCACTAATTTTTCTAACAATCACCAATTTTGTTAAGAATCCCCAATCAACTTTATGTCACTTCAACAATTAATGCTGGTCATTCAATGTCTCCCGAATTTTTTATTAATAAAATTATTACACATAATCACCAATTTAACACGTAATCCCCAATTTTATAAGCAATCCCCAATTTTTTACAGAGTCCTCAATCACTAATTTTTCACAGAATACCCAATTTATCATAAAATCCCCAATACCCATATTTGCACAGAATCACCATATTTACACATAATGCCCAATATTAAACAGAATCCCCAATCACCAAATTTATACACAATCCCCAACTTTTCTAATAATCCCCGATTCCAATATGTCACATCATGCTTGTCATTCAATGTCCCCCTACAAAAATTATTACACATAATCACCAATTTAACACGTAATCCCCAATTGTATTCGAAATCCCCAATTTATTACAGAGTCCTCAATCACCAATATTTCACGGAATACCCAATTTATCATATAATCCCCAATACCCATATTTGTACAGAATCACCATATTTACACATAATGCCCAATATTAAACAGAATCTCCAACTTTTCTAATAATCCCCAATTCCAATATGTCACATCATACTTGCCATTCAATGTCCCCTACAAAAATTATTACACATAATCACCAATTTAACACGTAATCCTCAATTTATTACAGAGTCCCCAATCACCAATATTTCACGGAATACCCAATTTATCATATAATCCTCAATACCCATATTTGCACAGAATCACCATATTTACACATAATCCCCAATTGTAAACACAATCCCCAATCCCCAAATTTATACACAGTACCCAACTTTTCTAATAATCCCCAATTTCAATATGTCACATCAAGCATGTTATTCAAATTTTTTTAACAAATCCGTACAACATTTTGACCATTTCAATGGTTTATTTGTAAATACCCATATGAGTGGAGGGTATTTATGTCCAAAAAAAATATTTCTGTAATTAGTTTTGGATCGGGTTCGTAGGCGTAATATTTTGAAAACTTAGGATTATTCATGGAAATTGCCCTAAATAAAAAAAAGTTCAAACTTGGACTCTCATTTTAAATAAAAAATAAAAAAATAAATCCAAAGCATTGGAGTTGTCTAAATGGCTGCAAAGATGACGCATGGTGCGTTCTGGTGGGCAGGCAAGTGAACATGGTGATTTAAAGTTGGGGTAATCAGAAGATGAATGGGAGCTGCGCTGGGGGGCTGTGATTACTGATTACACCATCAGCACAGTAGTCGGTTTACGTGAGGCTGGTGAGTCGTGCGTTCGTACATTCTTGTCCCAACCCAATTGCGTCGGCCCATTCTTCTATATGTGACTGAAAGAGAGAGAGAGAGATCCAAGGCAAGGCAATGATGGTACAGTATGTACAAGACTTGATGTACGTATGAGTTGTTGGGTTGGCAGGCATCCACCTCACTCTGTACTCTCTGTAAATATAGCCGTTCTCACCATTCTCTCCTCGGAAAACGAACGCTTCTCTCTCTCTCTCTCTCTCTATATATATATATATAGATATAATATTTTATATATATATATATAGAGAGAGAGAGATTATATCTATATATATAGAGAGAGAGAGAGAGAGAGTGCTGCGAATAGTCAAAGTTGGACAACTGTTATAACTTGGTGGCGTGCAAACTTGTCCAGGACCTTATCTTATAGGCTAGCCATGAATCTAGACTCTAGAGTCTAGAGTGGATCCATAGAAATACAGTCAGTTTATTATGATTCGTCTCACTGTCCCTCTGCCTCAATCCAATTTTTTTTTAATAAAAATAAATTATAAAAAACTCTTGTAAAAGTTTAAATTAAATTTTATTTTAATATCTTTTATTTTAAAATACCAAATTTAAAAGTTATATAAATGGGCATTTTTTTGTTAATAATTTTAAAATTTTCGAATATTACGTGATTGAATTCGATTCAAAATTATTTATGTAAATGAATTTATTACTTTTTTTATATGAAATTATCCTTTTAATAATCAAAATTTTAAATTTGACTTTTAATTTTGTACATAATCTCAAATTTTACACGTAATCCAAAAAAATAAGTACAATCTCAATCTTCAATTTTGTGAAGAATTCTCAAGATAATATATAATCCATAATTCAACTTTGTGAAAAATTTCTTAATATTCAAATAATTCACATTTCCTAACATGTCACGTATTTAATGTAAGAAAATTTTCTTATTTATCTATTAGGTGGCTGACATGATAAACATATCTGATAAGATGAGTTTAATAGGATAATATCTTTATCTTATATTTATCTAGTTAATGATTGGCAAATAGATAAGTGGTTTCCTAAATTACTCAAATTTTGATGGGCAGTGGAGTTATAATGAAATTTGGAAACTGGTCATCTCTCTGCCTATAAAAGGATTCAAGTTACTCATCTCAATTAACTGAATCAAACATATCTGAAAGGGGCCTAAGAGAGAGAAACCAACTTCCATCAAGATTAAAGGCTTCTAAAAGATTGATCGTTTGAAGTAAGCATTATGGATTCAGGTATGTATTTATGTTTATTGAATTTCGCATTATTGTGATTCATGATCCATATGATTCTTAGGTTTAATATAGTTGTTAATCATGTAACAACATTATAGATTTTTTTACATATGGTATCAGAGCCTGAGTTATTGGATCTTGAAATATATTTTAATAATTTATAAAATAATCGGTACATATGATTTTCAAGTTATTAAAAGAATTTATATATTTATATAACTATGTATATATATATATATATATATATATATATATATATATATATATATATATATGTGTGTGTGTGTGTGTGTGTGTGTGTGTGTGTGTGTGTGTGTGTGCACGCGCGCAAACTAATGAGAGTGCATGATAAACTTTGTAATGATGCGATGTATGAAATTTTTGCCTTTTTGACCATACTGACTCATGCTATGTATATGGAATTGTTCACGTGTATGTATATGTACACTTCACGTCATATATATGTGTATATATATTACCATATATACAGTTAATATGGTAAATCAGAGATAAATGCCATTAACCATAATGGACAACTCCAGGCATATATATATTTATATATATTGTGTACTTTTTATGTTCAAAATTGGTTCTTCCATCATAACTCTTATAAATGGTTAAAGAGGTCCTGTCATGTATGTTTGGGAAGATAAATATCATCTTTTGCCTAATGTTAAGGTAGAGTGTTTAAGAATTTTAACACCTTTTGGATTGATATGATTTGTCTTACATCCAAAATAAATTTGTGCTTATACTTATAGTATGTTATGTTCATTTTTCTTGGCATATTATTGTGAACATATTACTGTTAATGGATGTCCATACATTATTTTAATTTTGACATATCATGATGAATATATTGTTGTTAATTAATGTTTATGTAAAAAATATTATTATTTTGATTTTAAAATCCATATTAAGATATAGTTTGGTAGCTAGCTGCCAAAGCGACCCAACTAGAATGTTTCATGGATATTAAATCAAATTATTAAAATTTATGTAAAGTCATTATTTTTAATTTGAAATCTATATTATGGTATAGTTCGGTAGCTACCAAAGTAGCCCAACTGGAATGTTACATAGATGATAAATCAAATTATACAAGGTCATTATTTTGATTTGACATTTATATTATGATACAATTTGGTAGCTCCCAAAGTGTCCCAATTGGAATGTTACATGAATATCAAATCAAATTATTGAAAATTTAATATTGATTCCCATAACATATAATTAATGACTTTATAAATTGCAATTCTTTAATTATAAGAATATTAGGTTGGCCCAAAGGTGCACCACATTCAAGTAATTATTGAATTGGAATAGGATAATTGGTGAGTATTCATAGTTAAAACTGGAATGGATACCCAAAGGTAACGGACCTACTTAATTATGAATATTTTATCAATTAGTCCTACTAGGTGAAAGGGGATCACCATAATTGTTTAATAGTTTACCACTAGCTTAGCCCAAAGGTAGATCACGGTAACACTATTTATTATTGTTTTAAACATATGTGATATTATGATTATTTGTGCAATTATTTATAACTCTAAGCATTAATGCAGTGAACTTGAATTATTTATTGCAGTGTCAATCCCTCTCTCTTTACATTCGCATGCTTCATCTGTTCCAATCCTGAATGGAATCAATTTCTCAGATTGGAAAGAACAAGTTCAGTTTCACCTCGGTGTACTGGATCTTGATGTTGCACTTGAATATGAGAAATCGTCTGCTGTTACATATTCAAGCAGTGCGGAAGAAAAGACTTTTCACAAAGCTTGGAAAAGATCAACCAGATTAAGCATTAAGTTTATGCGGATGATCATAGCAAACAACATCAAAACTACTCTTCCTCAAACAGATAATGCTAAAACATTCCTCGCTAATGTGCAAGAACGTTTCCGAACTGCTGACAAGTCTTTTGCGGGGACACTAATAGCTAAGCTTACCACCATGAAATTTGATGGTACACGAGGAATGAATGAGCACATCATCGAAATGACAAATTTGACTGCTTAATTAAAGACTTTTGGAATGAACGTGGATGAGTTCTTTCTCGTGCAATTCATATTGAATTCCTTGTCTCCTCAGTATGGGCCATTTCAGATTAACTATAACACTATGAAAGATAAGTGGAATGTTAATCAATTGGCCAGTATGCTTAATCAAGAAGAGGCAAGGCTTAAGCAATTGAGACATCATTCAGTTCATTTCATAACTCAAGGAGCCGGAAGGAAATGGAGGAAGCCCAAAAAGGACATAAAGTAGGGTCCACAAAAGGCGAATGAGTCTATAAAGAATGCTCAGACTCAGATGAAGGAAAATGGCAGCAACAAGTGTCACTTCTGTAAAAAGTCGGGACACTATCAGAGAGACTGTCCAAAACGTAGGCAATGGTTTGAAAATAAAGGTAAAGATTTAATTTCTGTATGTTTCGAATCAAACCTAACCGAAGTTCCTTCTAATACTTGGTGGATTAATTCTGGGGCTACTACTCATGTTTCTAATACGATGCAGGGATTTCTTACGACCCATACCATAAATCCAAATGAAAACTTCATATTCATCGACAATCGGGTTAAAGCTCCAATTGAAGCTGTTGGAACTTATCGTTTATTTTTAAATAGTGGCTATCATTTAGATTTGTTTCAGACATTTTATGTTCCTTCTGTTTCTAGAAATTTGATTTCTTTGTCTAAACTTCATCTTGATGGATACTTCTTTAAATTTGAGAATAATAGTTTCAGTTTGTTTAAGAATACTCTTATTGTGGGTTCCAGTATTCTTTGTGATGGTTTATACAAATTAAAACTTGATAATCATTTTGCTGAAACTCTTCTCACCCTGCATCATAATGTTGGTTTCAAACATAGCCTAATGAATGAAAACTCTTCATACTTGTGGCATAAAAGGATAGGACATATTTCTAGAGAAAGTTTAGAGAGGTTAGTAAAAGATGAGATTCTTCCAAACCTAGATTTTACTGATCTCGGTGTATGTTTGGATTGTATAAAAAGTAAACAAACCAAACACACTGAGAAATGTGCCACAAGAAGTGCAAATCTTCTTGAGTTTATCCATACAGATATTTGTGGGCCTTTTGATACTCCATCTTTTAATGGTGAAAAATATTTTATCACATTTATTGATGATTTTTCACGTTATGGTCATATCTATTTATTGCATGAAAAATCTCAAGCAGTGGATGCCCTTGAGGTGTACATTACTGAGGTTAAAAGGCAATTAGATAGAAAGGTGAAAATCATGAGATCAGATAGAGGTGGCGAATATTATGGAAAAGATCATGAATCAGTAAAATGCCCAGGCCCATTCTCTAAATTCCTTGAAAAGCATGGCATTTGTGCATAGTATACTATGCCAGGAATACCGCTGCAGAATGGTGTAGCTGAAAGGCGTAATCGTACTTTAATGGATATGGTTAGGAGTATGTTAAGTAATTCCACCTTACATGTGTCATTATGGATGCAAGCCCTTAAGATTGCTGTATACTTATTAAATCGGGTTCCTAGCAAGGCAATTCCAAAGACACCTTTTGAACTGTAGACTGGAAGGAAACCAAGCTTAAGACACCTACATGTTTGGGGTTGTCTAGCGGAGGCTAGAATCTATAATCCACGTGAAAAGAAATTGGATTTAAGTACCCTGAAAAATCCAAAGGATATAGGTTTTACTGTCCTAATCATAGTATGAGAATTGTAGAAACCGGTAATGCCAGATTAATTGAAAATGGTGAAATTAGTGGGAGTGATGAACCACGAAATGTGAAAATTCAAGAAGTTAGGGTACATGTCCCAGCACCTATAACTTCTAAGGATATTGTTGTTCCTACAGTTGTTGAACAACCTAACAACATTGAACAATAAACTAATGAACCTTCACTCTATAATGAGATTATCACCAATGAACAATTGGTAGAAGAACCACAAGAAATAGCATTAAGAAGATCTCAAAGAGAAAGAAGATCTGCTATTTCAGATGATTATGTGGTTTATCTATAAGAATCTGATTTTGATATAGGGATAAGTAATGATCCGATTTCATTTTCACAAGCCGTAGAAAGTGTTGATTCTGATAAATGGATTGATGCCATGAATGATGAATTGAAATCAATGGCCCATAATGAAGTCTGGGATATCGTTGAATTGCCTAAAGGATACAAGAAAGTTGGTTGTAAATGGGTCTTTAAAACTAAACGAGACTCTAAAGGCAATATTGAACGATATAAAACTAGACTTATGGCCAAAGGTTTTACTCAGAAAGGAGGCATTGATTATAAAGAGACATTCTCTCCTATATCCAAGAATGACTCACTTAGAATCATTATGGCATTGGTGGCTCATTATGATTTAGAGTTACATCAAATGGATGTGAAAACTTCTTTCTTAATGGGAGTTTAGATGAAGAAATTTATATGGATCAACCTGAAGGTTTCTCCATTAAAGGAAATGAACATTTAGCTTGCAAACTTAAGAAGTCGATATATGGACTTAAACAAGCCTCCCGGCAATGGTATCTTAAGTTTAATGATACAATCACCTCCTTTGGATTTAAGGAAAACACCGTTGATCGGTGTATTCGTCTAAAGGTTAGTGGGAGTAAGTTTATATTTTTGATATTGTATGTTGACGATATTTTGCTTGCTAGTAGTAATCTTGGTTTATTGTACGAAACTAATAAGTTTCTCTCTATGAATTTTGAAATGAAAGATATGGGTGAAGCAACCTACGTGATAGGAATTGAAATATTTCAAGATCGATCACAAGGATTGTTAGGGTTGTCTCAGAAAGCATATATTGAAAGAATTCTAGAGAGATTCAGAATGAACAAATGTTCAGTTGGAGATATTCTTGTACAAAAAGGGGATAAGTTTAGCCTTATGCAATGCCCGCAAAATCAATTGGAACGGAAACAAATGGAAAGGATTCCTTATGCGTTTGTTGTAGGAAGCTTAATGTATGCCCAAACTTGTACCAGACCGGATATTAGTTTTGTTGTTGGTATGTTGGGAAGATACCAAAGCAATCCTAGAATAGATAATTGGAAAGCTAAAAAGAAAGTGATGAAGTACTTACAAGGCATGAAGGATTACATGCTCACATTAAGGAGATTTGATAGTCTGGAGGTAATTGGCTATTCAGATTCAGACTTTGCTGGATGCATTGATAGTAGAAAGTCTACTTTTGGGTATATGTTCCTATTAGCTGGAGAAGCAATATCATGGAAAAATGCAAAGCAAACTAATGTTGCTTCATTTACTATGGAAGCTAAATTTTGTGGCATGCTTTGAGGCCACAATTCATGGATCGTGGTTGTGAAATTTTATTTCAGGACTTGGAGTTGTCGACTCTATTGCCAAGCCGTTGAGAATTTATTGTGATAACTCCGCTGCTGTGTTTTTCTCTAGCAACGACAACTATTCTAATGATGCCAAACATATGGAGCTCATATACTTTGCCGTTAAGGAAAAAGTCTAGAAAAACCGAGTGTCAATAGAGCACATAAGCACACACTTTATGATTGCGGATCCATTGACAAAAGGGTTACCTCCAAAGACATTTAAAGAAGATATTGTTAAAATGGGTCTTGGACATAACCCATAACATTTTTGTTAATTTTATGGATTGCTTTATGTTAATTATGTTAATTGACATTTTGACTTCATTAAAAAATTTGATATTTTACATTCCTATTTTAATTGTGTATGTACATGTATGAGAATGAATAAATAATAACATGAATAGTCTCTATTATAAGAGACATTATTGTCGGACCTTTTGAATTTACTTCTCATGTATAGACTATAATAAATAGGTTACTAGTGTTGTAGTGCATGGAAGGAACCATGTCGCATATTGATGTGGAACCGCCCTGACTCACATTAGTGGGTTGTTTATTTATAGTATTATGATGACCAGGGTAAAGTAAGATTGGATATGATTTATTGCACGCCTAATGTTAACCTTGTTAGACCTCAACGTATGTTATCATATGTACCAAGTGGGAGAATGTAAGATAAATTTCTTATTTATCTATTAGGTGGCTCACATGATAAGCATATCTGATAAGATGGGTTTAATAGGATAATATCCTTATCTTATATTTATCTAGTTAATGATTGGCCAATAGAGAAGTGGTTTCCTAAATTACTCCAACTTTGATGGGTAGTGGAGTTTTAATGAGATTTGAAAACTGATCCTCTCTCTGCCTATAAAAGGATTCAAGTTACTCATCCCAATTAACTGAATCAAACATATCTAAAAGGGGGCTAAGAGCGAGAAACCAATTTCCATCAAAATTAAAGGTTTCTAAAAGATTGATCGTTTGAAGTAAGCATTATGGATTCAAGTATGTATTTATGTTTATTGAATTTCGTATTATTGTGATTCATGATCCATATGATTCTTGGGTTTAATATAGTTGTTAATCATGTAACAACATTATAGATTTTTTACATTTAATGCTAGTCATTCTATAGCACCTCTCTAATTTTTTATTGTAAATATTGTATAACACATAATCTCCAATTTTACATAGAATCTCTATATTATAACAGAATCCTTAATTTTATACATAATTCTCAGTCCCCAACTCTTTTTTTTTTTATTTATTAAATCATATCTCATGCTCATGCCATCACTTTATATCTAAATTATCACATCAATTCATTTAAATTTATTTATTTAATAAATATTTTAACAGTATACTTTTATAATATTATGATAAGATTAGAATTTCAGTATATGAAGGTTAATCAATATTCATTTGTTAGTATTACGACTTTGAGCATGAGTAAGTTTCCATGATTTAGTAAAAAAAAAAAAAAAGAGTTTACAAATAAATATCACAAGAGTCAATCACGAAGACCACAAAAACTCTCAACATATCAAATTCATCTAGAGCATGTTATCTTTTTCATCATAGTTTAGGTTTAGCCAGTCATAACCGTGTGATTTCTTTTTTCTTTCGTGAAGTTTAGCCTTTGATATTGCTTAGCGGTCTTTGGCTCTGTATCAGAGCTTAAATTAAAATTAGTGCAAACCTTGTTCAAGCCTTTAATTCAAAGCACTTTTCATTTGAGGTGATATAATTTCTTAATTTCTTTTTAATTTAATTTTTATATCTCTCATGGCTCTACTTTACTTTAGTTTTTATTATAATCATCACCTGGTTTGTTTTCTTTAGAAGTCCTTTTCATTTAGGCTGTGTTTGTTTCGTGGTAAAATAGTTTACAATGTAAAAAATCATTTATGATGTAATATTTTTTACTTTGAAAATTGAACGTTTTAGTGTATTTCTTGATGTATGGATCTTTCCTGTAATATAATTTTGAAAATTAATAAAAATAATTTTAATTGATTCAAGTGATAGTTGAATAGTTAGTTTGAATTGAAAAAGTATTCTAATCTGGATAACAGAGAGAATATTAAGCCTGTTTACTTCGTGAAAATTTTTACAATTTTATTTTTTTTGAAAATTTTTTAAAAACGGTTTTCATTTTCAGTTTTCAAAATTTAGAAAATGTGTTTACTTTGCAAAAATTAAAATTGTTTTCAAAATCTAAAAATAATGTAAATGCATTTACTAAAACTATATATTATTTCTATATGTTTTATTATTTTTATTTTTTGGTTTTACAATTGGTCTACATATATATTTTTTTTCAATATTTATAAGCATTGCCACGATATAATCATTGTTTTCAGTTTTCGGAAACGTCTTTTTTGATGTTTTCACATTTTCTTAAAAATTGAATTCATTTTCTTGAAAATAGTTTTCATTTTTTACAAGTAAACGCATTTTATAGGTCGTTTTATGTTTTTATTGAAAATGAAAATGAAAATGAAAATTGCAAAATTTTCACGAAGTAAAGAGGCCCTTAATTATTCATTTCAAGTAACAATTAATATATATAGGCTTTTACTCTTCTTAGGCTCTCTAAATCACTGAGTTTTAGAGCCATGAATCACTTCTAATAAGTTAATTAGGAATTCTGTTTCCAGGGACGGAACCAAAGGGAAGGGAAGGGAAGGGAAGGGGAGGCATTTTTGAAAATTTTCTATACATTATATATATATAATTTTATAAGGGATGTTATTATAAGGTGCGCCTTATATAAATTGACCTTAATATGTAAGGCCAAATACAGAGCATATTTTGAGAAATTGACTGTTAGCTTAGATGAATGGCCTATCAATTTCATGTTCACCAAAAATTACAATAATCCAATGGTCGGTTTCTAACATATGTCGTCGTGAAAAATTTTGACATTTTTGTTCTTCGAAATGTCGCCATTTTTTTCTAATTAATTTTTTCATAAACAGACTGTTGCATAACTATGATTTTTTGCAAACATGAAATTGATAAACAGTTCATCTAATTTAACAATCAATTTTTCAAAATATACTCTATATTTGGCCCTATTGAGGTCACTTCACGCAACTTTGCGTAAGGTGCACCTTATAATAGCATTCCTTATATATTGTATATATTACACAACCACTTTAAAGACCGGCACCCTTGATTTAACAATAACTTTGAATAAATAAATTGGAAATAAAATTTTGAAAAGAGATTGATCAGTAGCTGTTGAAAAGAGAGGAGAGAAAGAAGAAAAAGATAGTACATGATTAGGGAGAATGTGAAAGAAAGAGAGGGAATTTCGGCTAGAGGCTCATACAAACATCATGCATTTTATATTTTTATTTTCCTCAATTAAGGTGAGAACAATTTATTTTTTACAAAATTGTTTTGAGTAGACTTGAATCATATATATAGCATATATATAATAACCCAAAAAGAGTTTGAAATGAGAAAGCTATACTCAATTGAATTTCTAGAAAAATATGACCTTAAAATAGATAATTTTTAACTATGGGCCATGAACTTTAACAAACTCTTATAGATTATACTGAATTCGGATAGAAAGACTATTTAACCTTTCGAATCCATGGGCTGAATACTATCATCGCCAAATAAATTTATTTGAACTTTTATGGTATTGCAATTCTGACACTAATATTTTGTAAATTTACAATTTCACACATTATAAAAATGGTTATTTTACACCATTTTCATATATATATTTTTTTTAACTTTTATATTAAAATTTTAGTCCCTCGAAAAAAAATCCTAGTTCCACCCTTATCTTTCTTTCAATTTAATTAATTTTGGGTACCAAGAAAGGGTGCTTTTGGGAAAATGATCACATTGTACACTTTTTATCCATATGTTATATTATTGTATATTAATTTCGAGTAAGAGGAAGGTATGCTTCTAGTAAGGCTTTTGCGACTTGAAAGACAGCATTGTCATTTGAATCACAAAAGCTCCAAATGACTGTCGATCTTGTCTCGGACTGTCCCGAGACTTTGGCATGAATAATTAGAGTGTGTTTGATAGCTAAGCTGATCAGTGGCAAGGTCCATTGAGCTTTCGGGCTCATGTTTGGCTCTTAAGGCCCAAAGGGCCCTTTTAAGCTCAGATTAGGGTTTTCACCTAAAGCAGCCGGGATTCGATCTTTTTGTCGAACCAAAGCTTTCAAAAGCTTTAAAACACTTTATTAAATGATTTTAAAACTTGTTTCGAGAAGTAGGAATGATTTCGAGAGCGATTGGTTAGTAAATCTCAAAACCCTCATTTGGGCTCGGCAGGCCCAAAACAGCTAATTGGTTGACTTTCTCTTTAAAAACTTTGACTTTGGTCAATGCATTTTACTTAAAACACTTCTCAAAATATGAAGAATCGAATCATGGTCGTTTTGGTTCTTGAATCATCAATTTTGGACTTAAAACGGGCCCGAAAAGCCGAAAAAAAACAAAAACCGGGTTGAAATGGGCTGAGACAGGCCCAAAACATGAAAAATAGGCCTGAGGCTTGCTGACCATCCACCTAAGCACGGCCAACCGTCCATGGAGGACGGCCAACCGTCCTAGGGTGGACGGTCACCCGAGCCAAAGTCTCCCGATCCGCCAAATTTTGTGATTTTGAGAGTTTTAAGCACTTGGGACTCTTCCACAGCCGACTTTGATCAGTTTGAAAGACTTAGCATGACCTTGGAGACTTGGAAGACTCATTTATGACCTTTGGATCACTCCCTAGGGTTTTAATGAGAGTCATTGATCAAATTGAAGCCTCTTCTATATATACACAATTTATAAATCAGTTTTAGAGGATGAACTTTGGTTAGAGAGACTTGAACACTTAAACTAGCCACTTAGAACCCTAGCTACGAATTTGGAGGCCATTGGAGCTTGAAGAAGAAGGCTATGAGCAAGGAAGAAGAAGGCTAAAGGTATATTCGAATACACCATTGTTCTTATATCGATGTTTTACATAACATAGTTAGGATTTAGTTCATTTAGGATAGTTTGATTTTCTGCAAAATGTATAAGTTAGTTTCATCTAACTTCATGCATTATGTAGGTTAGGAATGCATGTTTAGAAGTAATATTTTGGATGTCTAGAAGTAATATTAATTGAGTCTTGCATATAAAAACTTTTTCTTGCATGATTAGCTTTCTGTTTTGGGAGTTATTGCATGTTTTGAATGTTTTAAGTATCCGTTCATGATGAATGTAATCTTCTTCTTTGTTTGCTAACATAGTGATTTCTATATGAATGTTGTGAGCATGTGTAATGGTTCTTTCATGTTTAGAATGCATGTTAGGATAGGAGTTTGAATGTTATTTTATGTTGAGATGAGTTTATGAGTTACATATTAGAGTCTTAGGATAGATTCATGTTTAGGCTTTTTCATACTATATCTCTTTATCTTTTCTTTCCTTGTTATCGTGTGGAATGTGTTTGATATACAAATTGTGTTCGAGGGAGCGTGCGAAGGTAAGATCCTACTCTTGTGTTGATTCAATTGTTTGGGGCATGATTATGTGTTATTTCAAGTACCTTGCCTGTGTTAATTTTGGACAGCATATTAGTTTTCATTGTAGGTCATTTACACATCTTATTTATTTATTATTTTTGGGTTTTTATTCATTTTTAGAATCACTTTTAATTATGTCTAGAATTTAAAAGTGGCTTTAAAGTGGATTAAAAAACCATTTTTAGGATCAAAATAACTTAGAAATATGCTTAGGTTCACATAGTTTGAGTAGATTGCATTTAGGATCATTCTCATGCATTGTTAGATTTGATTTGTTGTATTTTTGTCTATTTTGTTTAAATTCCAGCAATTATGCATGTTAGTATTCTAGGTCATTAGACTAACTTAGGAGTAGTTAGGAACCCTATGTTAGGGGAGTCATTGACTCCACTTAGGATCCTCCTCTGTTGTAGGAACTGCATCAAAAAAAGAGTTCTATTAAGCCTTGGAGTCTATCTTCGAGAGGATTTCCCAATGAAAATAGAATTTGAGAAGTTAGTTCAAGATGAAACTCACACTTTAAATGTTGAAGTGTTCTAAACAAAGATAAACTCTCGAAGATATAGTCTTAGATAAGGTAGAACGCCTTTGATGATGTAGTTCACTACAATAGAAGAATCCTAGGTATTCGAACAACGACGGACTTTGATCTCTATCAGGACACTGGTAAAGTACGTAGGCAGCTAATAGGGCGCAAGTCCAATCTTAGGTTAACTGTGTGTCTCCTAAGGTCTTTAGGATTTTGTTTGCTTTCTTTATTATCTATTATTATTATTTATATATTATTATCTCTATTTTTGTGGCTGATTAGATAATTAGGATTTTTGTGATAAGATTCTGATAAAGCCCAAAAGTGATTAGGAGACCTTTAATTAGGGTGAGATAGGTGCCTACAGGATGCGTTCTGGAACCTTCCTATCTCATAACCTAGTGTGAACACCCCATTTTCACCAATTATTTTGATTATATGTTTATGTAAATGATTAGCTTGAAAAGTTGGTCATTTAATGGGAGATTAGACTTGTAAAGACCAATTTACCCAAATTGCCCCTTTCGAAGAAAATGGACAATTCATTATTTCATGTGTACATTTGGATTGGAGTCAATCCATTTGAATTGCATTTGACTTTTGAGGTGTTTTAGAACATCCCTGTAAATTTCCATGGCATTCTGATGAGAACTCAATAGGTAATTAGGGTTTTTGACCCCTTGAGGGGCATTTTCGTCCTTTTTCTCGTATAATTTCCGAATGACCTCCGAATTCGAAACGGATTGTTTCATTGAGTTTATATGGATGTATGGAGTGAATTTGGAGTGCTAATTGAACCTTTGAATGGTTGGGATAGATTCACCCAAAATCGATCCCACGGATAAGAATGAGCTGAATTAAGATTTTATTCAAATCGACCGTGAATTGGTCATTTTCACCAAAATTAAAGATTTTCAAAACATGTTTTCAAATACCAATTTCATATTAAAACCATGTTTTTAGAAGTGGTACAAGCCTAATTGATCAATTTACAAAACAATGAATGGTCATATGACCAATTTTGGCACAACCCGGATCAATTGGCTAGCTTTTTGCTAAAATCCTTGACTATGGTCAAGTATTTTTGCCCCAAAAACCTTCTAAAAATGTGGAGGATCAAAACACGGTCGTTTTGATACCTGGATCATTGAATTTGGATGAGAATTGACCAAAATATGGCCAAAATACGAAATCCCATTGAAAATGGGAGAAATTGGGGAAAGTTCACAAGGTGACCATCCTAGCTAGGATGGCCAACCGTCCAGCCTTGGATGGTCACCAGGATGTCGAGCCAATTTTGTTCATTTTGGAAAGTTTGAGGCTTTCCCCCTTGTTTTGGCCGATTTAATTCGATTTTTTGGAATGAATTCGAACTTGGTTCAGCTTGCAAACCCTACGAGGATTGATTCTAGGCCCTAGGATGGATTTTAGTGCATTAAATCTCCACCATTCAATGATTAAAACCCTAACCCTATAAATACACTACTAAGGAGGTTCACAAAGGAGGGAGAGAATTCTAGGGTTGAGAGAGGAGGCTACAGATCTGATTTTCTTACTCCATTGGAGGAGAGGACCAAAGTGGAAGAGAAGGAGAGGAGAAGAAGGAATCAAGGCTTGGAGATTGAAGGAACATAGCCAAGAAGGAAGAAGAAAATGTAAGGGTTCTATCCTAGTTCAAGTTTTGTTATTTTGATGTAGATCTTCTCTTTTATCTCCATGTTTTAATATGTATTATATGGATTTTTAGTGGCTTGCATATGTTAGAATGATATTAGTTGTTGTATGTGGCTTGTTTAATGTAGTTTGCATGTCTAGGGTTAGCTTTACTATGATTATATATTAGCAAGCATGATTAGTGTTGTCTTTTATTGTGATTTTATGTGAGTAAGTATGGTTAGCATAGTTTTTATTGTGATTTTATGTTAGTATGCATGTCTAGGGTTAGTGTAGCTTTGTTATGATTTTATGTAAATATACATGATTAGAATTAGTTTTGTTATTGTAGACATCCATTTTTGACCATGAGTATGGTCATGAATGGTTGCCTATGATTAGAGGTGAAATA
>JAESVK010000627.1:1455701-1503081 GCA_017140935.1 Hamamelis virginiana
ATATATATATATATATATATATATATATATATGAGACATGATAATATGAGGCCGGCCTTACGCAAAGTTGCATAAGGTTGGCTCCATATAGCTAATTTTAGATCACAGTTCGTAAAACTGACCGTTGGATTAGATGCTCCTCCTCTGTATGTCATGTCTGCAAAATATCACAGTGATCTGACGGTTGGTTTTTGAAATAACTGCTGTTAAAAAAATGGTGATATTTTGTAGAACAAATAAGTTACATATTTTCACAATGACATATTTCAAAAACCAACCGTAAGATCACTGTGATTTTTTGTAGGCATGACATACAAAGGAGGGGCATCTAATCCAACGGTCAGTTTTACGAACTGTGATCTACAATTAGCCATATGGAGCCGACTTGCGTAAGGCCGGCCTTATATTATCATGTCTGTGTGTATATATATATATATATATATATATATATATAGAAAAATGATCTAGTGAGCATTTGCTGACTTTAACTAAAGTAAGCAAATAATATAAACCCTTGGATTGGAATCTTGAGATGAATCTTTCATTAAGTGAATGGGAACCCTTGGATTGGAATCTTGAGATGAATCTTTCATTAAGTGAATGGGAATCCAAGGGCTTGTGTTATTTGCTGACTTTAGTTAAAGTGAGCAAATGCTGATAAGAACATTTCTCTCTCTCTATATATATATATATATATATGAGTTTATTATATGGTACATCTTACAATACAAAGTCGGGTAACCTTCATAGGACCAATTGTAAAATATATTTTAAAAACTGATCAATGAATTAAATATTCCATTTATGTATGCCGTCATGTATGTCAAAAATTATAGTGATGCAATTATTAATGTAGCAATTTTAACAGTGACATTTTTTTAAGAAACCAACGGTTGAATAATTACAAATTTTCGTGAAAATATGCCATATTAGAAACCATTGCTCTTAACAGAGCACTCCCACGCCAACTGTCAACTGGTTAACCGAGCACACCAATCCTACACTTCTAACGGACAGAAATAACCCTATCTTTAATTCAAAGTTACAAATCTACCCTTCAACTGTTTTTCCCGCCAACACCAACAAACAATAACAGAGTTTCAACCAACAAATCAAACCAACAAAACAACAGCACTCAAAATTTCTACACAGTTCCTCCAAATTATCAGTTCTCCATTCAACACGATCCGAGCAAAAGGTACGACGCTAACGTACCTGATTGCGCCACAGTATCATTGGTCCGACTACCAAGATCATCAGCACCCTTGGTAAGTGGTAGCAATTCTCTTCTTCTTAGCCACTTGTTTAGTAGCAAATTCACCAATGGCTGATGAGCAAGTCGAAGTCGAACTTCCGTCTAATCCATGGGGATTGGCATCAACAATAGTTCTCGATTTTGATTTTGATTTTGATTTTGCTTTTGGTTGTTCGACACTTTGGAGGGCTAACTCGTGAGTAGAGAAGTTCTCTTGCCTTGAGTTGAAGACTAGAACTGAAGTCACGCAGCATTCTTGCCAATTCAACTCGGCCAGGTCTGCGTTGGCTTCTTCGAACGTGATGAATGCACGGGATGAGATGCTGTCTTTCAGCGTGGAGCGAGACGGATCCATTGGATTGATTGTTTTCACCGCATCCATTAATGTATTCTGTTGAATTGAAAAATAGAGAAATGTAATAACAAAACACCGTTTGATTGTTCAGAAAATATAAGAAAGAGAAAAGAATTCATAATTTTGAATCTCGCGAGTTTTGCTTCAATGAGCTTGATACAACTAACTCAAAATTTTGAATCTGATCAGATTTATCGAAGGTCACTGAATTTTGGTAGCTGAGAAAGTGTACAGGAAACTGGGAAAAATGAAAGAAATCAAAATTTTCTAAGACTGGAATTTAATTTATTTCAGTCTATCTATTACAATAATTTAGCTTAGTTGATTTGAAATTTGAATTTCTTGAACTAAACCAAACAGAAGGCATAAAACTCGATATTGTGTTTTATTTTCTTGAAAACCAAACAACGAATTTTCCGATTCAGACAAAAACGAAGAGAATTCGAATTAAGGAGAGATCATAAATTCATAACGTCTGCGATTTTGTTCTCACCTTGGGACCTATGAGTCTCCTGAATCCATGCATTTTAATAATCTGCAACATAATCACGTAAAAATAAAAAACCAGAACATACTCTTCAATTTAAATCATTTATTCACAAATCAGATCGAACCAAAAAGAATCATTCGGAAGATTGAGAAACTGAAATTCTGTACTAGGAATGTGGTAGAAAGATGGTTGGAGAAGGTGAAGGTACAGGAACGACGATTCAACTCGGACGAGTTAGTGAGTTGAAGAAGAGTTATATATGGTACCTGTTCGAGGTAGTTGACAGAGAGATTACTGAGATCAGATTGATGGTGAGATTCAATGAAGTCGAGATAGTCTTCGAGCGAGATCTTCCCCTTCCCCTTCCCCTTCCCTCTTAGGAGTCTTAGCATTTTCGAGTTCGGTTTCTGTATCTGCGAGTCTTTTCTTTTGGGAATTCACTGTATTTTGTGAATTTATAAGGAGATATCTTGAGTCACATGAGTTCGTTAGATCACGTGTTTGGTAATGGGAGAATCCAAAAGTGTGATGGAAAATGCTTCAACACTCTCTGTTCATTCTTGGTTGAGCATGAGCTTTTTCACAGCTTTCATGGTCATATTTGGAGTTTTTTTCAAATGTGACCTTTTAAAAAAAAATATATACCAATCCTCCGCCCAAAAATATATACCAGAGTGACCCTCTGATCAGGTCAAAAGGTATAAACCGTTGTTTCAAAAAGCGGTTCTTTTTGGTTTCATACATCTAGTTTCATTTTTTATCATAACATACTCCAATCTTCCACAACCGGTAAGGTCCCTCTTCAAGTTTATCTTTTTGGTTCATTACAAAAGCACTCCCATATCACAATTTACACACACACAAAAAAACCAAGCATATTCAGTTTTCTGATCAAAAGGGCCATTTGGGTGTCACATAAATTTGTTTTTTTTTCTTTAAATTGATCTTGCTTTATGATCTTCAATTGTACTTAATTTAATAACTGATTTCTGTTTTTTTTTTTTTTTTTGGTAATGAAGTGGATCTTGATGGAATTATAGTTGCAGTACAAGAATAAATGGCTGCCAGCCTCTCCCTCTCCTCGTCGGCGACAAAGATTTCAAAAAGATAAAAACTAAAAAATAAAAAAGTCCACATAACACCGATCTATCTCTCCTCTCCCAAACACGAGATGGCTCTCTTTCTCTCTCCTCTCCCAGACCTTTGCCACTGCCGGACTTGTGCACACGTCGCCGGAGGGTCTTCTTCAGTTCAGAGTCCAGTCTTCTGCAACCATATATATATATATATGCTACAAGAGAATTGCAAGTGTGTTTTAATTGACATGTAGCGAGCCCTGAACTTTGTTCAGAGGAGAAAGAAAAAAAATGGCTTGCTGTGCGTCTTGACTAAAGAACCGCTGTTTCAAACAGCGGTTTATACCTTTTGACCCGGTCAGAGGGTCATTCTGGTATATATTTTTGGGCGGAAGTCAGACTTGTGTATATATAATTTTAAAAGGTTACATTTGAAAAAAACTCCATATTTTGATACATCCTTACCATTTTTTTCAGTTTCCCAAATAGCCCCAAACACTCAGCACTATGAAAATGGTCACATTTATAGCAGGTTGATTACAAAAATTAGAAAGTGTTGGCTAATTGATAGTCTTTTGGTGATTATACCAAAGACTTGTGTTTGAATTTTGCTTTCATCAATCCTCGAGTTTAAGGGAGCCAAGGGGCGTTCGGATTTGCTCCTAAATGAGTACTATTTTCGGACCTCCAAAACCATGAAAGATCTGCTGACACGTAGGTGGACATCTTGATCCAACAGCTAAGCTTTGACGCGCTTAGAAATCGTGCGTTTTAGACCCAGCTCAACACAAACGGCCGTTTGGCCCTCCATCCGTTAATTTGGCCTTTAAAATAATAATAATAATAATAATAATAATAAAGTCAGTGAAATGAAAAAAAATGTAACACGCGTGTGACAAGTGTAGGAATATTACTGCTAAAAATAAGAGGATTTTCCCTATATATTTCATAGTTTGCAAAAATTCCCTACATGAATTCATATTTTCAGAATTTACCAAAATATTTTTTTGGACTAAAATGCCCTTCGTATAACATAATCCTCACCTTTACATTGAAATCCCAATTTTGTGAATAATCTCTAATCCTCTAAATTACATATAATCCTCCATTTAGAATATTATCCCCAATTTTAATAATGTCAAATCACATTAATTATGCCATGATTATATCACAATATAATTTTTTTTTAAAAAAAAATTAATGGAAATTGGGGATTATACACATTTTTTGGGGATTATGTACAAAAATTATGTATTGAGAATTTCGTGTTAATTTGGGAATTATGGTTTAATATGGGAATTGGAGATCATGAATTAATTTGAGGTTATGTATGATTTAGGGTATTCAGCACCCTTTTTTTGATATGATAGGACATGTAAGGTTATAATTTAATGTAAAAAAGTAAGCAACAATTTGAAGAATTGTTAGCAAAATTGGAGATTGTTTAACAAAATGAGCATTGAGGATTGTTGTCAAAATTGATAATTATTCATTATTTTGGGGATTTAGGATCATGTTTTATTTGGGGGATTGGGGATTACTGAGTAAATTGAGGATTATACATAATATTGGGGATTGTATGTAAAAATTTGGCACATTTTCCACAAAATTTGACCTTTCGTGAGGGCAAAAATGTCCAATTAAATGTACGGAGGAAAATTCTCAAAATATGGATTTATGTAGGGAATTTTTGAAAACTATGGAAATATTGAGGGAAAAATCCCTAAAAATAAACAAAAATCTAGAATTTTTAAAAATATGACGGGAAACAAAAATCTGATTTGTATTTTATTTATTTTTGGCAGTAAAATCCCTACGCTTGTCACGCCCGTGTTGCCTTTTTTTTTTTTTTTTCACTTATTTTAAATCTTAAAAAAAAAAAATCAAAATTAACTGATGGAGGGCCAAACGGCCGTTTGTGTTGAGCTGGGTCCAAAACACACGATTTCTAAGAGCGTTGAAGCTTAGCTATGGGATCAAGATGTCCGCCTGCGTTTCGGCAGATCTTTCACGGTTTTGGAGGTCCGAAAATCGTACGCATTTTGCAGCAAATCCGAACGCAGCCAAAGGGGCTTTTCCTCAAGACTAGAAAAAAAAATAAAAAATTTAGTTTTTTTTTTTTTTTTCAAAAAATAAAAAAAAAAAAAAAGAAAAAGAGAAAACTCTACCACAGGTGGAGCAGGTGGATTTTCCTAAGGATTAAAAAATTTAGCTTAATTACCAACCCCCCTCCCCCCAAAAAAACAAAAACAAAAACAAAAACAAAAAAACAAAACGGTTTGTGCTTTGTTTGATTTCAGAGAAAATTGTCAGAAAATAAAAGAAAGAATATTTGTAATCTTAGATTGCATCATTGTCTAAACTATTTCTTCCTCCTAGTGTCTGTCTCAGCATTTAACAAAAAAATAGTTTGGATCGCGCTTGTTGACAAAAGATGAGGAAAATCCAATGAAACAAAGCAAGTGACTGACTTTTACAATGCCACCTAACTTTGGTTTCCACCATTACGCTTGTCTCACATTTTTGGTCTCTTATCTCCAAAATGCACATATAAAAACCCCCCATCCCTCCTCTCAAGTATTGGCAAAAATACATATATAACAAGTTCCCTCTTTTAACCATGGCAGAAAAAGAAGGTGGCATTATCAAGAAGGGTGATGAAGAAGGCCTAAAATTGGCAGCTTCGCTTCTCGAACAATTCGAACTCCCTCTAGGGCTTCTTCCGATCGCCAACGTGATCGAAGTCGGTTACGTGCAAAGCACCGGGTACATGTGGATTGTGCAACAAAAGAAAGTTGAACATGAGTTCAAGATGGCTAAAAAGCTTGTGAGTTATGACACCGAGATCCACGGCTACATCGAGAAGAAGAGGATCAAGAAGCTCAAGGGAGTGAAAGCTAAGGAGCTCATGCTTTGGCCGCCAGTCAGCGAGATCACGGTCGATGATCCGCCGACTGGAAAAATTCACTTCAAGAGCCTTGCTGGGATCACAAAGACCTTTCCGGTCGCGGCATTTGCCCTTGGCCAGTAATTATTATTAACATGGCCTTATTATATATGGGTTCTCACTATCAGGATCTCCATTACTAGTGGTTCTACTGGGTTTTATGGTAGGGCCTTTTCATATGGGCTTCTATTAATTGGTGTGTGTTAGAAAATTGTTGGAAGCAGAATAAATTTTCAATGTATTATGGAGATCTTGTTATGTAATAGCTTTAATTAATGTTCTTGTTTAATTTCTTTTAGCTCTCTACATTACTTGCAAGTTGCAACACATGCAGCAAATTCAAACGGAGGTGATTAAATATTGAGGAGTTGTAGGGTGGGGGATTTGAACATTTTCCTCGTCTCGATCTGATTGGTACCGTACCCGGAATTGAAATTAAGGTATATATAGAATTATAATTATAGTTTTAATTCTAATTATGATATAGAATGAATTAAGTTAGAATTATGGTTTCAATATTTGGATGGCATAATAAATTAAGAAAGAAAAATGAAATTCTATATTTTTAAACCCTACAAAACTTTTTTTTTTCTTAATTTACCAAAAACTACAATATTATATAAATATACAAAATTAAAAATTATGCAAATTATAAGTTGATGAGCGGTGAGAGGAATCAATACTTGCTCCTTTTTCGACTATTCAAGTGTGTGTGTGTCTATATATATATATAAATGTTCTAATGAGCATTTGCTGACTTTAAGCTAAAGTAAGCAAAGAATACAAACCCTTGGATTGGAATCTTGAGATGAATCATCCATTAAGTAAATGGGAATCCAAGAACTTGTGTTCTTTGCTGACTAGAACACATATATATATATATATATATATATATATATATATATATATATATATATATATTGCATCATCATGTTGGCGGCAGCGGCTGCGGCGACAATGGTATCAAGGTAGTAGTGGTAGTGGCGGTGGTAACGACAACATAAACATCATAGTGGTGGTGGTGTGATATTATGGTTGAACGGGTGACATTGTTGGTGGCAAAATCATAGTAATATATGGTAGTGATGATACGTAGCAAGATCATACTAGTGGTGGTGGCATCATGGTAGTGGTAGCAATATCGTAATAATGATGATAGAGGTAGTAGCGATAGTGGTTGCGGCAGAATCACAATGGTGGTGGAGGTCATTGTGGCATCATAGTATGGTATTGATAGTGGTGGTAGCATTATGGTGGTTGTGGAGGCATTGCTATGATAGTGATTAGTGACAGACGACGGTGACATCGGCAACGGCAACATCAATCACAGTGATAGTGGTAGTGGTAGTGGTAGTGGTAGTGGTGATGGTTGTACATGAAAGGCCTCAGCCAATACTTACTTTTTCTCAAAACAGTTTTTGCACTTTCATATTCCAAATTCCAAATATTACGTGTTCCAAAAAATTAGGAATACTGCCTTCATTGTTATCAAACCCGGACCGGACCGGCCGGTTCAACCGGTTCAACCGGGAACCGGTCCTCTCTCCGGTTGGTTTAACCCACAAAAACCCATTTTTTAAAAAAGCCATTCAACCCGGCAGTTCAACTGGTGAAACCGATTAAAAAACCGATCAACCCGTTTTTTTTTTATTTTATTATTATTAAATTTAAGGTGCTAAAATGACTAAAATAGTCTCAATGTTTTTAAAATCTCTTAAAGCCAAGAAGGCTAAAAAGGCAAATTAGTCTTAAAAAATCCCAAATAACAAAAAGAAACAAAAGCACCTAATTTAATAATACAATATTCTTATCTTGCATTTTAAAAAATATATATAATAAAGATTGATCAATAGTAATTATCAATTTTCAATTTTGATGGCTGCACATAAATTCAAATATATGAATTGATTGTACAAACATTTAAAAAAAATTATATTTTGAATCATTTACAGCTTTTATTCTAATAAATAAATAAATAAATAATATATTTATGACATCACGGTTCAACCCGGCGGTTCAACCGGTTGACCTTTAACCCGGTAACTTTTCCGGTTCGATGAATGGTCCGGATTTTAAAACAATGACCGCCTTCAATATTAAAAACCAATTCCATGAAATTGGGTCTTGGAATTATATATAATTCAAATTCCATGGTCGGTCCAAACATTAGAGCATCTCCAATGCAAAAGTCAAATTTGGCATCCCAAAAAGCACTAGCTGATGCCAAATCCTAAGCCCATTTGGCACTTTGGGATGCCAAATTTGGCTTTTTGGCATCAAGGAATGCCAAATGGGCTTAGAATTTGGCATCAGCTAGTGCTTTTTGGGATGCCAAATTTGGCTTTTGCATTGGAGATGCTCTAATATGCCATGTTTATGCGCAATTATTTTAGATAAAGCTGAACCTTCCTATAGCTCTAAAGTGCTTTCCAAACACAATAAAACTTGTAACTGATCCAACCATCCTCAGTTCGTCAGCTAATCGGGTTTCCCAAACAAACCCCAAAGAGTCAGCTGCCATAAATGTCAGATTGTCAGTTACCAGGTGTGGTGGTATATAATGATCCCAAGTGATAAAAGGAAAATACTATTCAATGTAACTCTCCATCAAGACTAACATGGCAAGGAGACTCTTAAAATTAAATAGATAACAATAATAATTTTTTTTCGTTGAAATGAATAAAAAAAGTAATGTCACATAAGTTGGCATGAAAAGTCTTTTCTTAATTTGACACCTTGCCTCATCTTTCGGCATATTGGTAACACAAATTTGCAAAACCATTCCTTAATTATAACCACACAGACACACTATAAATCTAACTATCACCATAAAAGGCAGCTCAGCTTAAACTACACATTTCGGATTATGTATTGCTATTAAACATAAAAATAGTCAAAACATACACACACACACACGTGTGTGTGTGTGTGTGTGTGTGTGAGAGAGAGAGAGAGAGAGAGAGAGAGAGAGAGACCTGGTTCGCTCAGAAGTCGCTGCGTCTCCTGTTCAATCACAGAACAACGCAACAAAAAATTAAAACCAGAAAATTATTTTCACATATATATGTGTAGAGAGAGGAGGATCGAAGAAATTGAGAGAGGGATCTTGAGAAGAAGACGGGGGAAGGCGTACCTTGATGATCCTTCGAGGTAGATTGCTGTTCGCCATTCACAATTTTAGAGAGAGAGAAGAAGAAGAAGAAGGAAAGAAGGCAAAAGAAGGAAAGGGTTTGGCAGAATATGATGGGTTTTAAAGACAACTTCTAATTGTCTATTAATTTTGCTGGGAAATATCAAATATGTTTGGATTACATGTCGAGTAGCCATCTGTTTCGTTGACCAATGAAATTATAGGCTGGTGATTTTTTTTTTTTTTTGGGCCTTTTATGGCAGGACGTGTGGGCCAATCGGTGAGGTGGATGGGATAGGTTACCTAAATGTTGTGTAGTTTAGTGCTTTAAAGTTTTAATCCATCAAACCATTCATAAAGCAAGCCTAAGGCCCAAAGCAACAGCTGTCGTGGCTATGTCTCCCTTCCTGAGGTGGTCTTAATTAGGGTTAAGTCTTTAAATGAATAAAAAATTATTTGAGTTATAACTCCAAGGGTAGCTCAGTTGGTAAGTGACCACGCCTCAAGAAACGTAGGTCCTGAGTTCGATTCATGCTAAACTTTTGGAGCCACTGGAGGCTTACCCGGTCGTTAACTTCAGAGCCCCAAGATTAGTCGAGGTGCTAGGGTTGAAACATAAGAGTGTTTAAATCTCAAATTAAGTATGTAACAAAAAATATTTAAAAAGAATTATGCATTTAAATGTTCACGTGTTTAGGCTAACACTAATTAGGGGTGATAATCAACAAAGTACTACAAGAATTGTAAAGAAAATTTGAACACAAAAGGAATATAGTGAGTTTGGATTGAGTTAAATTGTATTTAGTTTGTAATCGTGCCAACCTGCCCTAAAATATAATAAACGTGTTATGCTAAAGGTAACTTGCTCGTTTGAATTCTTTTATTTCATAAAATCACGGCATGACACAGCATACCACAACGGTCACTTACTTATTTTGCAGACACCTTTACGATTCTCTCTCTTGTATCTCTTTCTCACCTATTCAGCAAATCTCAATTATACTATTTGATATCTTAGTGGCATTTGTTTCCTGTTTGGATGCTGAGAAAACAAAATAAGAGTTTTAAAATACATATTCTTTATTTGGCTTTGGAGAAAAACTGAACGAACGTTGTTGTTTTTTTTTTTTTTTTTTTTTTTTTTTTTTCTTTTTATCATTCTTTTTAAGAACTTTGAATCTAGTTGATTCAACAAACCCTACAACCCATAAACGAAGTCACATTATTTTTTTTTTGGGCACATAATAACACATGGTTTATAAAAGGAAGGACTAGTAAGGGGTCTCCAAATTAGCAAAGCATGATGTATGTGTTGCAAATTTCATTTCTTATTTTTGAAATGCGATAAGACCATTTCAACTTAACAATTATAAGTAGTGTCAAATTATTGAAGTACTAGCAAAGATAAAACAAATCACATCATTCTTCCTCATCAGAGAACACAAAGTCCGTCGAAATAGAAGCTTCTGAAAAGAGCCGTGTGCACGAATCGTGGGCAAACATAGGCAGATCCAAGGAAGCTTCTGCAATGGACTCATCTTTTTCAAGTATTTCCACGTCCATAAATCCCTGTAGATGCACAAAACTTTCCACTTATAAAAAGGTTAAACATAAGTAAATTTAGCACCATACTTTCTAATAGCAAAGAGTTTCTTCAATTAACTCATGAAAAATTTGACAAGCTAATATTGGGCAAGAAGTTCAATAGTTTGGAGTTGGGATATATTGACACTCCTTTGAAAACCAAATGATCAAATTCCTTTTAACTCCATTTGATTGTCGTCGAGACAGAGGAAAATAAATGAAAACTTGAAACCTTATGCCTTTGTTTGAATACCAGAAATTTTGATGCAAAGAAAGAAAAGGAGAAAATAAAAATGCTTTAGAAAGGAATTTATTTTTAAGTAAATTTGAGCATTTTCCTTTACTTTCCCTTGTTCTTTCCAAGATTCAAACCAAAAGTTTAGAGTTGGACTAGATGTTGTAAGATTCCAAGTTTTCTTTCAATGATAGCTTCTGTATTTCTGAACAAATATGAATTGAACACATCATACAAATACCCTGCCAACAGTATAGGAATATCCCTTAACAGTTCGAATATAAACAACTTCATGAGTTGCAATTTCTCTGTAACTTAAAAAGAAAAAAAGTAACGATTGAGAAAATTTCTAAGTTTACGATTTTGATTTATAAAATTTAAAGGCAATTCAACAAAAAGGCACCCAACCAGACTCATATAATTAAATTTATGGTATATTATTTCTGATTCGAATTTGTGTTATTTTAATTAGTTCTATTAGTTTCATTACCTTGCCACTCAATTTCCGGATATAGCCAACAAGTGAGAGTTGCATTGCTTGATCAGATATGTGGTCATCGTTTCCATCAATTAGACATAGTTTCTGCAAAAAGATCATGAAAAATAGCCATATTAATTTTGAATTTACTAAAAGGAAGCTAGAATAGGCCATAAGTTTTCAAAAGTTTTGAGGGTAAAGATTGTAGGCGTGTGTTGATGAGGGACAAGATCAGTGCATGGAGTACGTAAATTAACAGGATACACATAAGTGCTGTACAATTTCAAAATGACTCAATTTTGATCTTGATCAAATTTAAGTGCACAGGTATGTGAGAAATAGAGAAAATCACCAAACTGATACTACAAGAATTGAAATGAGGCTGTTTAAGTCATATTTTGGAATGATCCTATTTTAAATAAGTGTTAAGAAAAAGAGACTTATTTCAAATGCTAAGAGAAAATGGAATGACTGAATGATATAATCATGAAGACTAAAATGCCCTGGCTACAGAATGAAGAACTTTAGAAGTTATTAAAAATGAAAAGTTCACGTTACTTACAATCTTTCTCTTAGCGGTACAGCAACATTGCTCCCATCCAATGCTAACAATAACCTTGAAAATCCCATCAACGTCGACTTTGGCCCAACCAAAGTAAACCCCGAAAACTTGATCAGGAAGAGAAGATGGTCCATCATCTGGTTTAATATTATTTTCTCTTTTCAGTGAAACATAATACACATTGCCACAAATATAGACCCAAAAAAAAAAAAACTGTGCATGCAGCACTAATAAACTACCTTGCCAAACAAACAAACCGATATGAAGAACATATCATATCTTGTTTGCAGGCATCAGGTTCTTCAGGATCCTAACCAAAGAAAACCACACTACTGTGCAGTTTGACAATCAGACCTGTTAATGTGGTTGGGAAATTGGAAAAATTGAAGCTTAGGAACCCTACCCATTCTTTCATTAAATATGGCAGAAAGAAAAAAAACAAAATGCAGAAGAAATTAAATTCTACGAACCTGTAACTTCACACAAAAATCCATTGCTAAATACACCATTCACATAAATGGGTTCAATTGGCAATGCATTATCTAGCCCTGCAATCATATAATTTAACAGGTCATCTAGTCTGGGGAAGCAAAGTTTATAGCTATAAAAAAGAAATTGATTTTTAGAGATAAATACAGTCTTCAAATGGGGGAAGACCCCATAGCTCAGGCTGAAATTCTAGAAGCGAATGAAGCACAGAATCTGCTATGGAAACACTATTGGCTTCACTTCGTGGGGGAACAGCAACCACCTTCATTCCAGCAGCCTTAGCTGCTTTGACACCAACCCTGTAGAAATATATATGAATTAAAAGAAATCATCAGTAACATGATATAGTTAACATGACCACTAAGTAATAAAAAAATATTAATCTTGATTGCCGCAAAAATGTTTATATTATCATTGGCAGTACATGCTGCCCAAAACTGTCATGTGACTTGTATGTTTCACGAAGAAAAAGAATAGCCAGCTCAAATCTATCACAAAGACATGGCATTTACTCGACGTCTAGTGGATAAAAATGATCTGACATGAAATTTTGGCTCAATGATATGTGCATAGAGCATCATTTAACCATCAATTATGGTGGTATTTTCCTTAAAACTTCTGCTTTGCAAGTTCAGCTCCATCAAGATTTTACTTGCACCAGAGGCCAACCAAAATTCATACCCATAAAATTCTATCTTTCATGGGGAAAGCGAGCAAATAGTTGGTGGTTTCGGGTGTAATGGGTGAAAAAGAGATCTAGACTCAGATTGTGGTATTACTCATAATGCCTTACCAACTAAGGTGTGCATACAACCAAATTCAAGGAATAATTTTTCCTAATGGTGACTTCAGAAGGCCACTTTCTTAGAGATAATGAAATCAGTTTATTTTGTAATAAGCTTGAACGTCCCATATGGAAATGATTCTTATGGAAAGAAGGCACCACAATTTCTGGGTGAAGTGAATGTCCAACACAGAGCCTGTGATAGCATGTGTGTGTATTCATTCAATTATGGCAATTACCAATGGCAAGTCTTCTGGAGCAAATTACTTTTGTTTTTTATTGAAAAGGCCATACAGTCCAAAGCAACAAAAATTGTGCTTAGTAACTGGAAAGATAAAAAAATAGGTCATTGCAGAGAATGCGACCAACAATGGCCAGCAGAAATCCTGCTGCAAGTAACTGGAAGTCATTCATCCTGAAAAATGCTTCCAAATGCACCCATGTGACACTTAAACTGTTGATTGTTGCAACTGTGACCCTCTGTAACTACCAATTCTGTTATATATTTTAACACATTATGAAAGCAAGCTCTGCCATCCAACAAAAACATTGAAGGCTCATAGAGTCACAACTTGGACAACAACCAAGATCTGTCAGTGATTGGATGTCAGTGCCTGTCACGCAGTCAATATCAGTCACAGAATGTTTGAAGGTGGCTTGCATCTCTCATGTTACAAGAGATCAGGGTAGCTACTATGCAGTGAAGATAGAAAACCGCAACACCCTCAAGCCATGTCTTTTTATATACTAGGAAGAAAAGGGCCAGTAGACAATGAACATAATGGTATAGCTTATTGGGAGCAATATAAAATTCGAGGTACTCTGCTATATTATGCTTATAACTTCAAGGTTAACAATTTAAAAAGAAAAACACTTTAATGATAACTAACAAAAGCTGACCACCTGTAATTTACTTACAAGGAATCTTCTATTACCAGGCAGCGAACCGCGTCTACACCCATCCTCTTTGCAGCCTCTAGAAATCTATTGTCCAATTGCAAACTTCATAAGAACAAATTTGAAAAAAACAAAGGAAGAGCCAAACTCTCCACTAAGCAATGTCAAAACACACTTAAATTGCGCTAAAACAACATTTGGTAAAATGTTGAAAGCCTTACATATCGGGAGAAGGTTTCCCTGCTTTAACCTGGTCACTTCCAAGAATTACTGAAAAGCTTTCCTTCCAACCTGAGGGGGCAAAAAAAAAAATCTAATAAACTTAAATGGGGTTATAAGATATACAAATGCAAACCAAATCACAGATCATCTAACCAAAACCAACTTAAAGAAAAAGAAACTGTATGATGATAAGGTAAACAGAAAGATAAGAAGGAAAAAATAATTCAAAGAAACTAATGAGACAATTGAGAGGAAACATAAGTTAATTGAAAAAGAAAACCCAATAATGTGCACAAGGATCACATTTGTAAACTTTTAACTATAATTAAAACAACTCTGTGAAGCATCTCTCTCTCTCTCTCTCTCTCTCTCTCTCTCTCTATATATATATATATATATATATATATATATATATAGATAAAAGCAAACAAATAATAAATGTTTTTTTTTTTTTTTTTTTCTTTTCTTATTTTACTTATTTTTTAAAATTAGCGGGTTCAAATCCATTAGCTCCCCCTTTTGAAGAGGCGCGAAACACCACCTTGGCTGCTAGACAGGTGGTTCTCCATGTAATTTTGATAGCAATAATTGAAGTGTCAAGTTAAGTAGGCCTCAATCAAAAAGATTAAGATATATACTAATGATATAAAAATACAGATAACAACAGTGATAAGAATAAAAAAAAAAAGTTAGATGAGAAATGTTTGATTTCAAATTTTTTTTTTTTTTTTTTTTATAAAAAAAGGTAAAGAAAACACAACCTGGATGGGGAGTGATTTTCATATCTATGTTCTCTGTTAAGGAGTTCGAAGCAAGAGCGAATGGCACTCCATGTTTATGAAGATGTCTTATAAGGCGATTGGCACCAGGAAGTGCTCCGGCTTGAGGCCACCTAAATGAAAAAAATGAGCACAAAAACAGTAAAGCATTCCACATATGCAACAATAAGAAAGCTCATTGCGTGCTAATTTCAAGTTGCATTACATATATTCAATCGTAGTCATGCTTATAATAAATGTTTTGAATTTTAAAGCTTAACTCCTTGTTTTTGGGGGTCACAAAAATGATTTAGTAAATTGAAATTTAAGCACTAATATTTTTGCAAGGCAAAACTAAAGTGAATGTTTTGTGCTTTTATAAAAAAAAATAAAAATAAAAAACATTGAAAATGAAACTTCTCAATATCATCTAAAATTTTGTGCTCAAAATTCAAATTAGAAGCATTTTTTTTTTCTGGCAACTATTTATATATTTGTATGTATGTACTTACTGCTTATGTATGTTTGTGTGTTTATTGCACATTCCATATTTTTTAGTTTATAGTTGTGATCTTTAAATAAAAATTTACCACTCAAATGTTATTATTCTTAACTAATGTTTCATAATTTGTTGTATGGTTGTGTAAACTTGGCTGAATTTGAATTCAAAAAGACTGTTCACATCAAATCAAGGTTATATTCAAGTGAAAGCAAATACTTAAATTCAAAATTTACGGCCTAATAATTTGCTGAATCTTTGTAAACTTTGGCCAAATATCATATATATACATAAAAAATTAAAAAAAAATCAAAATTCTATATTTTGATAGTTTATTTGGTAATTCAAAAGACACGGTGTTTAAACCAATAAAAAATTACTGTAAGTTTCTATAATAGATACCAAACTTTTTTCTTTCTTTTTATGATGTGTTAGGCTTATTTAATTTTCTTGTGAGTATTAAAATAATGAGAACAAGTGCTTTAGTGTACATTATATTGAAAATAAGCATTTCAGCAGATAATGAAAATAGGTGAAGGTTTGACTGAATATCACAAATAGAGTAAGACTTGTGTCGACACGCATATGGAGTTGACCATATTTGTTATTAGTAAAAAATTTGTTTAGGGTAGAGAGGGAGAAGAAAGCATTCAAGGGGCAAACTTAACACATTGTTCTAAACATTTGGTGGTAGCCATGGGATAAGTACAAGATTTTTGGAAGGGATGAATGATTTTACAAATAACTATGAGCTTACTATAATATTTAAATGGGCAATTTCAATAAACATAACCGACCGTTGAATTCATGTTCCTATCATGCACATTATGTCTATCAAATATATCTATGAAGTAGTTATTGATTTCCGATTGACTTGATATTTGATAGACATGATGTCTACAAGAGGAACATGTAATCCAATGGGTAGTTTCACAAAATACAACTCTCACAAAAAGTTACTAAAACAAGCCTAAAAAAATTGTGTTTATATAAGCAACTCAATATTTAAATACATACATAGGTAGAATAAGCACTTCCAAGAAATTTGGGATATGGGTTTGATCCTATGCCCCTGGTTGCTCCTCTAGTTTCATCACCAAAATCATGAACATTTCATAACCAATACAAAAAGGATGAAAAAAAGGCATACATGTGAATTTATTTATTACAAGGTAACTGTAATAAATAAGGATTAGCAATTTAGCACTTAGTCTAGGGGCATCTTCTATAAACATGCGTATATGTATAAGTATATGAGTGTATAAACTTACTTCTGTTTGTAGAAAGGCGTAATTTGTTGAATAAATTGATCGGGTGTGAGGGGAAGATCATAGTTCTGAACAATGGCAATTGCGGATTCCTTTTGCGACATTCCCAATCTTCCATCTTCTTTCTCCCTGTCCAATACTTTGCCATATTTTGTCAGAAAATCCTTCAATACGTTCTTTGTGACTTGCTCTGCACATAATTAACCACACACAACTTTAGAAACAGAGAGAAAGATAGAGAGAGAGAGAGGGGGGGGGAAATTAAAAACCTGTGTTTAGAATGGTCCCGTCGAGATCAAGAATGACAGCTAAAATTTGAGTTTCTGCATTGCAGGGTTCACACTCACAGCAGTTCATGACAGAACCCAAAATGTGTTTTAGAGAGAGAGAGAGAGAGATGTGTGTGTGTGTGGATGCGGAACAGAAATTAGGAAGAGAGGCATTATAAAGGAGTTCGTAAGAGGAGGTGCGTACAAATGGAATCAATTCCAATGGAGGAAAGTGAAAATGACGTTCAAAGGCATTATTCCGGCAGCGGATGCCAGAAACTAGGTTTAGCGTAAACAATTTAAGGCCAAATTGCTATTAGAATATTCATATATTACATATATATATATATATAGAGAGAGAGAGAGAGAGAGTGAGTTCCCGCCTTTTTCTGCAGGAGGAATAGGAATGGGAATCGGTAGAAGAAAGCAAACCCCCCGCCACCCTTTCAAAGGCCAATTTGTCTTTTTCCAGCAGCAGGAGTGAGAGAGTCCTACTATCATCGAGTTGAATACACAAAACTTCGGGCCCAATACTCCCACGATAGTCGACATCCCCACACTTGCAAAGTCCGGGTCGCCTGGCCCATGGTTTGCATGGACTCTCTTCGCAATTGCATGGATATGCTTACATAAGTTACGTAGGCGTTAAGCATCTCCAATGCAAAAGCCAAATTTGACATCCTAAAAAGCACTAGTTGATGCCAAATTCTAAGCCTATTTGCCACTTTGGGATGCTAAATTTGGCTTTTTGGCATCAAGGAATGCGAAATTTGATTTTTTTGGCATTCCTTGATGCCAAAAAGCCAAATTTGGCATCACAAAATGCCAAATGAGCTTAGAATTTGGCATCAACTAGTGCTTTTTGGGATGCCAAATTTGGCTTTTGCATTGGAGATGCTCTTAAGTTCATAGATAATTGTATCATACAATGTTTAGAAAAACTCACCATTAGATTAGACATTGTACTTGAATGTCATACATGCCAAAAATCACAGTAATCCAATGCCATAATTTTAAAATTTTTCTCAGTAACATTTCTAAGAAACCGATTATTGGATCATTGTGTTTTGGCAAACATGACAGAATCTAATCGAAAGGTCAATTTTTCAAAATCTTTAATGCCGACATAAGCTTATATAAGCATATGCTCACTTGATTATTCCTATATACATATATGCACATAATCAACTGGTATGATGGCATCCAGCTAGTGAACATCACCCTGCGTGTGCATATATAGACATTAAAATGTTCCTAAATTAAAAATAATTGTTATTCCAATTTCATTTCTTTAAAATTTTATGACTGATAACGCAGAAAGGTAAATTTTAAAACAACGTTACAATCGGATCGTACACCCTTTTTGAAGGGATTTTCAATCCACCAAAATTCAGAAAATAAAGTCACCATAAGTAGCAATATACATAAATTTAATAACAAATTAAGCAAGCAAATGAATTAATTTATAATATATGTGACAGTTTTAGAGCTTAAAGTGGGAAACCAACCAGTAGAGATCAAGCTTATAAGTTATAATAAATCACACCATAACCAACCAAAAACAAAAAATTTAAACAAAAATGCTATTTTTAAGCCAAAGACTAATTTCTCCAGAGTGTAGTATGGCCTTATTCTTCCTCCCTTGAATAAGTAGGTATATAGCAGGTGCTAAGGCACCATCTGTGTCACTGCAAGGAAAAATAAAGGAATTCAATGAGAAGAAAGAAAATAAAGGAACTCAATGAACAGAGAAGTAAAATATCTCGCAATACTATCCATAGCTATGACATGTCTAAATAATCCACCTGACCATTCTCATTGCCACTAGCTGTGGTGGTGGGTGCCATTCAGCCTCTGGCTGTCTTCTCCTGCAGGAAAAGAAAAACAGAAAAAGAGGGGGGAATTAAGAAAAGAAATGCTTGAAAAGAACCAATCCAATCTATAGTAATTAATTTGAGAATACTGAGTGTAGATTATAAAATAAATAATTTACAAAATGCAGACAATAGATTCCCAAATTGTATTACAAATTCAATTTTGTGATTATCAATTTTGTTTCTCATATCCGGAACATTAGAATATCATAATATTACACAGGGAACAATACTACACTGCATTGAGTTCAAATCCAATATCTCCCTCTTATACGAGGGGAAAAGATGCCATTAAGCAGTATGGCCATTGTCAAAAAAGAAGGTTAACCATTGGTTCATTGGATTTCATCAGGTCATTTTGTATATTGATGAGAGTTGGAAAAGGGTCCAGCTTAACTTTATACTGTATTTGAAATGAATCCTGTCTATTCCCAGCATAGAATCCCTCAGTTAGATGGACCATGATGAAAGGCCACAAAGCACCCCAAGTGATACGTGAATATAATGATAGAAAGACAACCCATTTGGGGGTTCCTTGGGGAGCAATTTTCTCTAAGCTGGTAGTTTTGTTCTCAGTTTATCTTGAGATTCTTATTGCCAGCTTGAACTTCCCAATGCCCTCTTTTAAGAAAGCCTCGTCTTAAGATCAGATGTCAGATGCCCTTGCTCGACTAGGGGGTGCCATGATTGGCTGATATTTTGTAAGGAAAAAAAGATAACGAGACTCCAAATGCTTCCCTATCAGCTTGGAGAAGAAAGCAGTGAATTTCAGCAACATCTAACACCATGCCCAAGATTCCATAAAATTAAGTTCTGTCAAGTTTACTATAATCTATATGCTGAAGATTCTATATACAAATTCCATTCTAAAGGATAGAATTGTGCTTTCGAAAGTTATGAAGTACAAGGTGGGATCATTCCTTTCCACAAAATGACAATAAGCACCCTCGGTGAATATTCAAGAGCATTCAACAACTCTTGAACTTCAACAAAAATTAAAACAATCAAGCAAGAATATGTGTGTGTGTGTGTGTGTGGATACAGGGAGGCACCTTACACAACTTTGCGTAAGGTAACCTGTGTAGGGCCAATTGTAAAATAGATTTTAAAAACCAACCATTGGATTAGATAGTCTTCTTATTCATAATTCATGTCATGCTTGCCAAAAATCATGGTGATCCAACAGTCACTTTCTAAAAAAATTGACTGAAAAATGGTGATATTTTTAAGAACAAAAAAGTCTCAGTTGTTCACAGTGACATTTTTCAAAAACCGACCACTACGATTTTTGGCATACATGATATTCATAAGAAGGATATCTAATCCAACTATCAGTTTTTCAAAATCTGTTTTAGAATTGGTCCTATAGAGGTCACCTGTGTAAGGTGCACCTTATAATAGACTCTCCGTGTATGTATGTAAATACAAGAAAATGTAACTGAAGTAGACTAACAGTTATTATATGAATAGGAAACCAACTACTTCTCTAACAAACAAGCTAATCCTAAAAACGTAAGAAAAAAAGGGGAAAAAAAATCATAAGGCAATGAGAATTAAGTGGGTATCATACTATCATCAATAAAGTGGGCATGAGAATCAAGTTTTGTAATATAATTACCTCCATCCTCTTGGAGGTCAGAAGTCCACAAAGTGAGGTTGTCCCTTAAAAGCTGCAAAATCAAGGTGCTATCTTTGTATGACTCCTCATTCAGGGAGTCAAGTTCTGAAATAGCTTCATCAAAAGCTATCTGTGCAAGACAGCAGGCCCTGAAAGAAAGCAAGCACGATATCAAATGGGATACAAGAATAGGCTTCTATATTATTCTGGCTGAATATGATATCCCCCACAAACCTCTCAGGTGAATTCATAATCTCATAATAGAAGACTGAGAAATTTAAAGCCACACCCAATCGGATGGGATGTGTAGGAGGCAAATCAGCCTCTGCTATACTGGTAGCTGTCTGCATACAGAAAAGTATAAAAAGAAATAAATAAATAAATAAAACGTGTGTGAGAGAAAGAGAGAGAGAGAATAAAAATGAGTGTGTGTGTGTGTGTGTGAGAGAGAGAGAGAGAGAGCAAATGATGCAGCACATTTATAGTATCAATCTTATCAAATGAAGCTGATATATGGAGTTCTATGAAAATATGCTATGTCCACAAATTCTTTCACTGCATTTCAACCATATGCAGCCAAACAGTGGTACACAATTTTGCTCAATAGAGTTGCAGGCAATTACAAAGTACGATAGATTTAGTAAAAAAATAAAAAATACAACCCCAAGTACCCAAAGAGTACTGAAAGCAGATGCAATACCATCTACACACAGAGAAAAATAAATAAAAATAAAAAACCCTATTCCTACAAGAACCACCTTTTGATTGTTAAAAACACTTACATTTGCATCGACCGCCTAGTGCAAACTGCAAACTGTTAAGGAACTAATTACAAAAGACTAACAAATAAAGAAAAGAAAATGAGGAACTTGGATATAGGTGGAGTTGAAAAGCTCAATTCATCTCAAATCAACAAAGCCTTAATCGTAACTACTTGGTTAAGCTACATGAATCCTTTTTGGCCATTCAACTATATATATATATATACACACACATATGTATGATTGTATGTATATGTATATATGTATGTATATGTATATATATGTGTGTGTGTATATATGTGTGTGTGTGTGTGTGTATGATTGTATGTATATGTATATGTATATATGTATGTATATGTATATGTATCTATGTATGTATGTATGTATATCTTCCATTAAATCCTTGGCAATTATGTCTGCTCACACCACCTCTACCCACATTTCTTTTGGCTCTTGTTATTTGGCACGCTCAATTTAAATCAACAACTCTTCTGTATTGGAGCATTCATGAGTATTCAATATTCATTGCACATGGTTGAACCATCTTAGACAACTCTCTCATCATAAATCTCAATTTTTGCAGATGCATTCTATCATTTCTAGTATTACCACTCTTTTATCTTACAATCCTCTTTAAGCTACACCATTTTTCTAACATGCTTCACATTGCTAATCCAAGGCTTGAATAAAATAAGGAGGGTTGTGGTAAGTAGACAACCAAAGTAACACATATAGTCACACTTATGCCTTTTTAAACATGTTCTATTTGGAAGGGACCAACCTCTACCAATTAAATGATCAATCGCTAGGCATTTGTCTGTAGTCACTGACCACACAAAGGCACTTTAGACAAGGCACAAATCTTCCACACCACTGGAAAACTCTCCATCTCATTTTGCCCCTCCAAGCTACTTAAAAATTCATAAAAGATCCTCACATTTCTTTCCAACCAAATGACCCAAATCAACATTTTAAAATGTACAAAACCAAAAAATTCACCAAGACCTTCTCCAAAACAAAATAAAGACATGACAAACAACCAATCCAAATAGAAGAAGACACCAAACAATGGATAAATAGATGGTCAATTGATTGACTACTCTTCTTACACATAACACACATACCTAAGAATAACATCACATTAGACCTCCTTTTGAGAAAATCATTAGTATGACATTTTTATGGAAACTGATCAATCCAAATCACTTTGGCACTCCGTAAACTTACATGACAGAAATTCACTAGTATAATAATCTCATGAAATAAAAACACAAATTCCTAGAGATATTACCTCTAGGTCCAAGAGACCAAAACCTCAACTTTGGCCTTAAGCCTTGACTCAAAAAGATATAGGTCACTCAAAATTTAAAGAAGGGAAGAAAATCTCATTGTCTCTCAGTCATTATGATTACTTAAAAATTGAAATTCCGAATCTAGATGGTTGTTTGAGAGTAACTTTGCTTCAAAAACATATTTGAACAACAATGTCAAATTAGAAGAAAAAAAAAATCAGAACTATAATTGACTAAAAACAAAAATTCCTACACTTAATATAATCTAGTGCCAAAATCTTAATTCATACTTAACAAATCAAGAAGCCAAATACGAAAATCACAAGTGGGTATAATATAGGCATAAATTTCATATTTAAAATCAATGTACCTACCTCATATGCTTCCATTGAATGATCAGCAGCCTCTATCCTCTCATTCCCAGTCTTAAATTCGGCAAGATACCGATAATAATCCCCTTTCCTGCAGCCACCATAAACACAAAACACTAAAACCCCTTACCCAAAATTTCAAAACATGAACATCCAACACGATTAGTGAAAACAAAAACCTCTCACATCTTATAGTAAAACACCCTTGATTCACTCATGGTTGACGATGGAATGAGATGCTCATCAATCACAGTCATGATATCCTTACTAATGATAGAAAGCTCTGATTCAACCTTCTGTCTATACTCCTTTATCCGCTTGGCGTTTACTTCGTTTCCCCTTGCTTCTTCCTTCTGCTCTATCGAGGAAAGGATCCTCCATGATGCTCTCCGAGCACCGATCACATTCTTGTACCCAACAGAGAGCAAGTTTCGCTCTTCCACAGTCAATTCAATGCCAAGCTTCGCTATCTTCTTCATCGAATGAACCATCTCTGTCGAAATTGGGCAAAACTTTCAGTCTATAATTGAGCAAAGTAAAGCCTAAATGCCTAATGCTCCGTTTGGTCGCTAAGAAAGTGTAATAAAACACAAAATATTTAGTACTGAGGAAAAAATATATATATTTTTTGAAGTTTTAAGTTCTTTACTCTTCCTCAAGTTTCTCAGAATGCTCTGTTTGCTCGCCAAGAAAGAGGGAGAAAAGAAAAACAGTTAAAATTCCTCGTCATAAATCTTCGTTCAGTCATTATTTAATAATCCAAACAACAGAAAACATAGAATTTAAAACTTAACTTTTTTATAGAATTTTAAAACTTAAAATTAACTTTTCAATAGAATATAAAACTTAAAATTAACTTTTTAATAGAATATAAAACTTAAAAAAATTTTCTTTTCCTTAAAATTCTCAGGAAACAAACGGAAAGAATTAAAAATCAGAGTGAGTATGAGAGAGAGCGCTTTACCATCGTAGCGCTCAGCCTGTTCGGCGAGCTTGGCGATGTAGACGTAGTTATGGCGTTCTAAAGAAGAGGCCATGGCCGATTTCAGAGATTAGGGTTTTGCAGGATGAGTGCTCTGGTTCGATTCTCTCTCGCTCTCTCTCTCTCTCACTCTGCTTTGGAAGATTATATAGCTTGCTTCGACGGCGATTTTAGAAATTGCCTGTTACTGGCCCACGTGCGGTGCTCGTCTTCCTTTATACTGTTCGCGCCGATTTGGAATCTTCCTTTTCTACTCAAATTTAAACTTTCTATACTTAAACATTCAATTGTAATATTAAACAAATAAATAAATAAATAAAATTACAAATGATCCTTTAAACTATTTTACCGATTTATACTTTACACTACTATAATTTTAATTTTAATACATTGACCTCCTATAGTATTAATTTGTGACATTTTGCACTCTTTTATCAATTAATCATTTGATTCGTTAACTGAAAAATGTCATTAGACTTATTATTTTATCATGCATTATTTATCCTAAATAGCTAATATCCCTACAAGCGTAATGGTACAACTTTATGATTTTTCTCAATATGTTTTATTTATTATCATAAAAATTAAATATATATATTGAGAAAAATCATGAACTTCTCGAATATGCTTGAAAATATATTAACAATTTAGGATAAATACTGCATGAAAGTAATAATAATTTTAACATTATTTTCTATTAAATGAATCAAAATGGATAACTGATAAAATGGTCCAAAGTGATACAAACAAATTAAAAGAAGTATAAAGTGTAAATAAGTAATAGTTGAGATGGTCAAACTGTAATTTTTTTAAAAATAAAAATAAAAACAAGACTCTAATTAAAAAGGTAAAGACAAAGTTTTAATTTAATTAAAAAATAAAATTTTATTTTTAATAAAATGTTTTTTAAAAAAAGAAAAGAAAAAAAATGTAAGCAATTCTAACTAAATAAAAAAAATTACTAATTTGGTTTTGGTTAAAAAAGGAAACAAAAAAATAATTATTGTATTCTACTCTTGTTTTAAAGAAAAAAAAATTAAATAAAGAGCCAATGGAAAAATTATTATTGTAATAAAACGACTACGTCTCCCTTTAAGGCATATTTTTATTACCACTTCTGTTTCATTTAATTTTTAATCCCTTGAGCAATGTGCATTTAAATTATTTAGGAAAGAGAGAGAGAGGAAGAGAGAGGGAGAGAGAGAGAGAGAGAATTAATCGTATATATACAAAATCTAGCAAAAATAAGGATGAAAATAAAATATATTTGAGTTTCATGATCTATTTAAAGACATTATTAGAGGATTATTGTATCTCAAAAATAAACCATAAATCCTCTGTAGTACATGTGCCTTGATTATACAAAATAATAATTATATATCACCCGATACTTTAACTCGAAATTAAAAATCACTCTGATGTGTCATGATGTGTGAAAAAGAGAGAAGCAGTTTGAGATGAGAGATTTCACCATTCAAAGCAGGGTGGTTTGGTGGTTTTTAATTTTGGGTTAAAATATATGGTGCTATAGTATTTTTCTTATACAAATATATGTTATTTTAATTCAATTTTAAAACTATTAGTTTATGATTTATTATTATTAAGATAAATTAATTCTAATAAAAATTTATACACATCTTGTCTATTAATTTTAGTAATAATGATAAAATATTGGAATCTTGAATAAATTTTTTTAATAGTGTTTTATTTTATACACAAAATATACTTAATACTTGTATATTTCTTTTTATATATATGTTTTTCCATTGAGTAGAAAAAATTTTCAAGCCATGCTAAACTCCCTGTCTTTATAATTTATTTTGAACCAATCTTTTAGTATTTTTCAAATTAACACGTTAATAACAACCAATTCTACATTGACTAAAAATTCAAGTTCTCGATCTTAATAGTCTTTTTCATTGAGGAGATTCGAACCCAGCTTTGGCCCTAAGATTTTGAGGGCCCTAAGCGATAGACAAAAAAAATGCGTATCAATATTAAGTGCATACTATTTTTCTTTTGTTTGCAAATACTCATATAAAATTTTGATAGCATATATCACTATACAATCATGTATTAGGGGCTTGTTTGCATTAGCAAAATTCACTTTTGGAGATCTATCTCTTCACATATTTTTTTAGGGTTGTGATTAAACCATATCTTTGATTATTAAAATTTTCATGCCAGAAATGATTGTTGGAAAAGTTGAGAGCCCCAAACTTTTGCCACAATCACTTCTAATATGAAAAAACCATCCATCCTATTATCCTTTAAGTAGTTTGAAAGTGATCAATACTCCAACTCTTAAGGGCCATTTGTGTTAGCTTTTTCTAAAATCATTTTTGGAGATTTATCTCTTCATATATCTTTTTAGAGTTATATTTAAACCATACCTTCACAAATCAAATTTTTCATGCTAGAAGTGAAATAGTGAATGTAGCAAAAGCTGAGGCCTCGAACTTTTGCCACAATCACTTCTAATATGAAAAAACCATCCATCATATTATCCTTTTAAGTCGTCTGAAAGTGATTAGTACTCCAACTCTTAAGGGCCGTTTGTGTTAGTTTTTTCTAAAATCATTTTTGGAGATCTATATCTTTATATATCTCTTTAGAGTTATATTCAAACCATACCTTCACAAATCAAAATTTCTATGCTAGAAGTTAATGTAGCAAAAGTTGAGGCCCTCTAACTTTTGCCACAATAACTTCTAATATAAAATTTTTGCAAACTGTAGTATTACTCTTCAAGTTGTTTATCACTTCAAATCATGTCTTCAAATATCAAAATTTTCATACTAAAAGTCTCAAAAGTGATTTTAAGAAAAGCTAATGCAAACAGACCTTAAATTAAATGGAATTTTTTTGCTCCTAAAATGATTTTAAGATAAGCGTAGGCAAACAGGCCCCAAAAGAAAAGGTAGTGACAATAATAAAGTTTTTATTATTATCTTTTTCTTCTTCTTTTCATCTTCTTGGTTTTGGATTGTTTGATTGCTGAGAAAATATGCGAACTTTAATTGATTTTGAGTATTTTGGTTACTAAGAAAATAGAGGTAATTGGAGGCCCTATTTTTTAGCAAAATTTTGGAGGCCCAAAGCGACTGCTTGCTCGGCTTTCCCTCAGGGCCAGCCCTAATGCGACCACTCGCTCTGATTTGAACAAATAATCATTCAACCTTGAACAACAGAATTATTTGAAATATTCCTTTCCATCGAAGTGAAACTATAGCAAACAACACTTAATCATCAATAGAATGGATGTTAGTTTTTAAAGCTACTATACCTACTATTCTTTTGTGTCCCACTTCATCAAATTCTAATTTAATATATACTTTGCTATTTATTTTCTGAAGGAAATTGTACTATATCGTACATTTTTTTTTTTACTATTTTATATATTTTTAAATATAAAATTTAAAAACTCGAAAGGCTTACACCCCACGTCTCGGGGCTTACGCCTCGCCCCATGGAATGTAAAATGTCCCGTCCAACGTTTTTGCACCTGAAAACTTTGCTTGATAGTGGTTAAAAAGGAAAAGTTGGAAGTTATGAAACATATTTGTGTCGTATAACAATGGGATTGAGAACAAGTTTTGAGAATTACAGGATTATTTTTGGCAATTTTACTTTTTGGGTTTTTGCGTTCAGAATTATTTGAGAATTTATGTAGTAGTTATTTTATGGTTTTATTTGAAGTACTCAAGTTTAGATAAATTTTTGTCATTTTTGGTAATTTTGTGTCCCACTAGCATATAGAGATCCACAGCTTCTATAATTAAGGAGAAATCTATTTATTATATAAAGAGCAGTACGCTGATGTGGCATGCTTCATATTATTTCCGTCCTTCATTATCTTCTTTCCTTAATTCTCTCACTTCTTTCAAATGACATGTCATTTGAAGTTTTTGTCAAACTTTAAAATAACATATCATTATATCATTGGTCCAACTAATTAATTGAATTTTAAAATTTCAAGACTCTTTATTGGGTGGGTCCCATTTAATTTTTCTTTCTCTTTTCATAATTATTTTTTATTTTTTTTATTCATTGTGGATCTCATCTACTTCTCCCCATCTCTTCTTAATTATATTTCATTTTTATTTAAAGAATTGGTTCCATTTCTTTGTGATATTTTAAAATTTTTATTTTTTTGAATAATACATTCAAGTTAATTTTCTCCCATCTCTTCAACTCTATAAATTTAATTAAGTTAGATCAAATGGTCAAAATCATTGGATCAAAATAACTATTTTATACGATTATAATTTATTACATAAAATCTTATTGATGAATCCCACGCATAGCGCAGGTTTGCGCAATATTGTAAAAAACAATTATGTAGAAACTTTGGTAAGGTCTGTCGGTGGTAATACAAAAGACTTGGAACATTATCTTCAAATATATCCCCATCTTCTATTTTATATACTTAATAAAAAGAAGGAACAATATGTTTTGAAATTCTAAGCATAATCACGAGACTAGTTAATTCGTAATTATAGTTAAAATCTTTGAAAATATATAGTAGAAGTCATGTAGCTTTCAAGGTTTGAATGGCTCCACCCCTAAAGAAGTACCTCAACTTGAGTTTGCATGTAGAAATCATTTCCTTAAGACAGTAGAAATGAGGTAAGAAAGAGATGGAGCACCTTTAAGTTCTTGAAACTTAACCCTTTTATCTTTCTTTATAGGTAGACACACTATCAAAAGAGGTTCACCTAACTTCCATTTTACATTAGCATTAATTAATTATTTAATTAGGTACAAAAATTGATCTCAAGTTAATTAGTTAAAACATCTCTCTCTCTCTCTCTCTCTCTCTCTCTAAAACTGTTTTGCTCTATTTATTTAAGTAAAAGTTTGTTTATGATATCGATATCGATCTCTAAATGTTGAAGCCAGTGGGAATACAAATGTGGTATGTGTGCAAATAAGTTGAACAAAACAGTCACAGATTTTTAAAAATGACATTTTTCGATCAAAAACTGATTTTGGATCACTATGAGTTTTAGTAGGTATGACATATATAAAAGAGGTATAGAATCTAACTATTAGTTGTTCAAAATCTGTTCTAATTCTACATAAGTCACTTGACGTAATTTTGGGTCGCACCTTATAGTAACATCTCCATATGTATATATATGCATGCAATCCCGATCTAGTTAGCATATGCTTAATTATATATCTTATGTAAGCATGGAGTCCATAGATAATTGTAGCTAGGAGGCACATTTTGAAAAACTGACTGTTGGATTAGATATTGTACTTATGGATGTCATGTATACCAAAAATCACGATGATCCAATGTTAGAATTTCAAAATGTAGCTTTGAAAAACTGTGACCGCCGAAAACTGTTACAGTTTTTCTCACTGATTTTTTTGATAAATCGACCGTTAGATAACTGTGATTTGACATGACATGCATTGGTGTAGTATCTAATCTAACAGTCAGTTTTTCAATTATCTATAGACTACATCTTATATGAGCTTGTATAAGCATATGCTGACTAGATCATTTCTGTATAATTATATATTTATGTTCTCTCTCTCTCTCTCTCTCTCTCTCTCTCTATATATATATATATATATATATATATATAAGTCTAAATAAATCAAAATAGTAGGCCCTCTCTAATTGGATTAAAGATTACTTGTAAATACTAATTTGTTTTTTAGTTGAACTTCTCAAACCTAAAAAATTTCATTAATCACAATAAAATTCATATAAATTAAATTAAATTTTTTTACACGCATGGTCTCACAATAATCTATCAATCTATTCAATTTATAAATACTAATCAATTTATAAATCGAACTCAATTTATCAAATAATTAAATATTATATGATTCACACTTTATTTCTTATTTTCAAGAAGAGATAAATATACAATTTTACAAAATGTCCTACCAAAAGTTTTGTTTATGAATACTATTTCATTTATATATTGACTTTAATTTCTCAAATAATTTAATATTGCATGATTCAAACTTTATTTCTTATTTTCAAGAAAAATAAATGCAATTTTACTAAATAAAATTTTATTTTAATTTGTAATATAAACTTTTTTTAAGCATTGAGTTTATATTTATTGATTTAACATTGTTTTAATTAAATATAATTTCGACTTGTCAAAAAAAAAATTATTGATAATATTTTATTAATTTTAAATATTATTATATCTTGGTTGTATTGCTCACTCTATAGTTCAATGTTGATTTTTTTTTTCACAAAATAATGCAAATGCTAGTTGTTTAAAAAGGACAAAAGAAAATTTATAAGAAGCCAACAAATTAAGACAACAAATAAGAAAAAACACATCAACATTAAACTAATGCCCAGGCCAAGTGATATAACATGAGGGCGTCACCAATTAGTGTTTAAAAAATAAAAATAAAAATGAGATGGAATTCAAATCTAATAAACCCTCTTGGCCAGTATTTAAGGCCCGTTAGTATTATTTTTTTTTAATTTATTTTTGGAATTCAAAATTTCACTTAATCTAATTGGTCTAAGAGATTGAATGATAATTACTTCTAGATAACTTGAGTGGTGATATGATCGTTGGCAAAATTTTCATACTAGAAGTGATTCTAATATAGAAATTTGTTATGTGATTTTGTTTTATAAATTCAATCTAGACATTCTTATTTACTTTCACCATTTTGAAAAAAATTTATGTAAATTTAGGACCAAAAGAGGATTCTATCCAACAAGTAATTTTTTTTCTAGTTTTTCTCAACTTAATTACATTGTTTGAGTAATTACATTATTAATTATCCAAAAAAAAAAGTAATTACATTATTATTTGAGAAATCATAAAATGAATTAATTGTTTAAATCGTCAAATCAAGTTGATTTTTAGAACATGACATCTACTTAGTTGGGCCAATGGATTGTGAATCTAATTAAAGTCATTTTTTATTATATAGTACGGTTAATTAGTTATTAAACTTAACCAACTGAGATTAGTTCAGTTGGCCAAGGCCAATGAGTCTCATCTAAGAAGTTATGGGTTCCCCATACGTCCCACAACCGCAAGTTAAATAATGCCTCACCGGCCACTTCTAATTTTTAGAACCCAACAGAAAGAGAATAAGAAAAATAATAGTATTATAATTTAGAATGGCACAATAGGAAGTTTCAATTATTTAAGACAAAATTTTCAATGAATTAGCAAAATAAGAAACGTACTATTCCCTTTCATGTCAATGCTTCGTTGTAGAGTAACTAGAAAATGGTAATCCTATTGTTCCATTCTACCCCCCAAAAAAAAAAAATTACCGTTGACACACCTACATGACATGCAGTACTACCAAGTCATCTTCACTATTGATAGATGAAATATAGTTTAAACTTTTGGATTTATATTCTACTTTTGCTAACTTAGCAAGTTGCCACATCATATTTGTATTATAGACCGATAAATTGGGGTTGTTGCAGTGATAAGATTTAAACAATCACGTCGAGGAGTAAAAAATAAAATATAATTCAAACTTTTTGGATATTTACTTTGTGATGATTTGTGATGTTACATCAACTACCATGTCAAGCAATATTGATAAATGGATTAGACTTTAATTCAAGATATCAATCATACCATATCAAGTGTATCGGGTATTAAAAAAAAAAAAAATTTTAAAAAAAGGGGGAAGGACAAACCCAAAAAAAAAAAAAAAAAAAATAAAAAAAAAAAAAATGGAAAAATTGAAAAGAAAAGAGAGCATTATTATTAGAATTCCCAGTTACAAGACTGAATTGTTTCTCTCAAGTTTTTTCTTCCAACACTGATGTTTCCAACACTGACATTGACTACTACTACTCTTCTTCTTCCAACTCAACATCCCTCCTCCCTCTTCTTTCTCATCTTCCCCTGCATCTCCACTAATACTTTGATTATGAATCCTCATAGAATTAACCCTAATCAATTCCTTCTCATCTTTACTTTTAACCCACAATTCTCTCATTCTCCTCCTAATTCCACACCCCATTTCCTCATGTGCCCCATCACAAAACCCACATTTCTTCGAATCCTTTCGCCTTGCTGCACGAATGCTCTGCACTTGTTCCCAGTTAAATGCAAGCCTTAAAGCCTCATCCAACGATTCGGGTTTTTGAGGAATAATCCAATCTTGAAAATCTTCCCTTAATCCGTCGATGAAAATCCCTTTAAGTAAACCATCTGGAAGTCCATGGTTTGGGCATTTCTTAAGTGTCCATTGTAATCTCAAAAAGTATGAACGAACCGATTCCTCATTGCCTTGATTTATTACCATGAGTTCTGATCGAAATGGGTCAATGACCTCTGTCTTTCTATATGCCTCTAAAAATGACGACTTAATTTCTTCCCAATTAAGGGAAGAGTAATAAGGCTCAATGTTAAGATCATACCAAAGAGCAGCCTCGTTGTCAAGGGTAATGGGGAAAATCCTCATCATCATGTCAATGGAGGCATTATTTGCTCGGCAGACTTTGTTGAACCGGCTTAAATGGGTGACCGGACACTCGTCCCCCGTGCCACCAAAGATCGGAAGAGGGGCTATGTTTATGTAGGATGATGTAGTTTGTGTGGTGATGGGTTGAAAGGGTGTTGCAGAATTTAAAGAGGCCATGGCATGAAATGTGTTGCTTTGTGGAACTGATTTATCGGGTGCTGGTGAAGAAAACTGGTCACTAGGTGCATTATTGACAGATTCAGATGGAGTGTACGAAACATCAGTGTCAGCATTTGTAGAGTACTCTTCGTCTTTGTCATCATTTTCCTCTGATTCGTATGGCAATTGGGATTGAGAATCCTCGACATAATCATCTCCTTCTTGTCTCTTTCCTTTGAGGGTTTTACGATGATACTTGCATTTTGAGGTGTCCGTGGCGGACGACGCTGGTGAAATTTCCGGCGACATAGGAGAGGCTCTCATCCGGTATGTCATTTGTGTTTTACCTTGACTGAAAATTAAGGACTTGATACCTCAAATTTCTATTATTTGGGGAGTACAGGGGCATTGGAACAACGTAACTGCCGGTTCAAGTTAGTTAGTGAAAAGTCACGGTGCTACAGTTGTGACGGTTTGAGGTAAGTGTGTTAGGGAACGAAACAAAAAGGATTACTCGACTTGAAGCGCGTGACACAAACGCTATGTTTGGCATGAGTATATACGTGGCCATACACCCCATAATGGAGCACAAAACACTTTAAAAACATATGTATACACTGTACATGCTAGCTAGCAAAGTCCTTGGACTTTAAGTTTGGTCTTTAAAATTTTTCATTTTTTTTTTATATTTATCTATATGAGATATATTTGAACGATCCACATATATTATCCATTTCATAATAATAAGAAGTTATTCCTAAGGCCACCATAATGATGACAAGTTATTCCTTTCATGAGGTCATTATACTTTGGGTTAATTATGAGTTTGATTCTAATGGATATATATTTAAATTGTTAATTTCTCCAGCCTCATAAGTACTTTAAAATCAAGATAACGCTTTAAGAGCATGCAATTTCAATGGTGGGTACAAAAGTGGATTCAGATTCATTTTTTGAACTCAAGATGTAAAAATTCTTGTTCCATGATGGGTTCAAAAGTATATTCAAAATAGATTGGATTTAAAAGTTGGTTCAAGTTTGAATCCAAGTTTAGATGTATTCATTTTTCTGCAAGACGCATACATAAAAGTGGCTAGCAACTTGTACTTGGTTTGGGGAAAAAGAGAGGTAGAAAGAGGAGCAAAAAAATTGGATCCACCACCATTGGAGCATTTGGATTTATATGGCTATTCATTTTATTGTAGCCAAGGGCAAGGCTACATAGGGTTCAGGCGGGGCAGATGCAGGGCTGGTCTTGAGATTTTGGATGCCCTAGGTGAGCTCCTAAAATGTTGCCCCTATTATATATATTGACAAAAAAAAATTGCATGTAAAATTTTAATTCTTAAACCTTAATTTCTCATAAGCTAAAACCTACAATAATAAATTCATAAAGCGGGTTTTCATCATGCTCATCCCGAACCTCCTATCACCATTACAATATATATATATATATATATATATATATATATATATATATATATATATATATATATATATATAGAGATATAAATATATATATATATATATATATATATATATAGAGAGAGAGAGAGAGAGAGAGAGAGAGAGAGAGAGAGCTTCTATTATAAGGTGCACCTTATACAACTTTGCGTAAGGTGGCCTCTATAGGGCCCAATGCAGAGCTGATTTTGAAAAACTAACTGTTGGATTAGATGAACTGGTTATGAATTTCATGTTCGCCAAAATCACAGTGATCCAACGGTCAGTTTATGAAAAATATTAAAGTGGAAAATTGTGACTTTTTTGTTATTTAAAAATATCAAATTTGATTACAACTCTTGAATATAATTACATTAAAATGATTATAATTCAACTATATTTTCCATAAATGTGTCAAACAAACATAGAATAATGCTACCAAGAAATTAAAAAATATATATATTTTAAAAGAAAATGCAACAACAAAAAATAGAAACTAAATAGTATAACATAACTGAGTAATTCGACCAAATTAATATCATTATCTCCTATCCATCAATTACTAAAACATAGCTGACTTCTTTTTCTACATTCCAAAAGGAGATACACACACACACACACACATACACATTCCAAGATATATATAAACATAAATGTAAAAATATTGTTTATTATTTTATCTAGTTACTTGAAAAATCAAAAAATTCATACATATAGGCCAAGTATCACTTAAATTCCTCTAAGTTATAAGCCTATAATGAAACCATATTTCCATTCCAAGATTTCACATTTATCTTGGATCATACACTTATAGAAAACAAAGAAAAAAATGTTACAAATTGATGCCCCAAACTATTACACATTTTCATATTTTCGTTCTTCTCTGTAGTATATGTAGTATATTATTTATTTTATTTTTTTGTAAACATATATAGTATATTATATACTAAGCCCAAATTTGTGTCCAAAAAATTGAACAAAAATACGATGCCTGAGGCAACCGCCTCTTGTTCCTGCCCTCAGGGCCGACCCTGGGCAGATGTCACCCCTGAAATTATTTTAAAAAATTTTATACTCGATAAAAATTTAAAATTTTGTATTTGCCTCACCTCAGTTCTTGTTTTACCCCTTCATTTTATTTTTCTATCCCTTTTTTTTCTTATTTATTTTTAGGGTTATCTACACTTTAGTACCTCGAACTTTGTAGGTAATTTCAATCCAGAACCTACACTATTAATTTGATCAACTTATGACAAATTTTAAAAAATTGTTTCAATGTAGGACAAAACTGAAATCTTAACATTTTTTAGGACAGATTAACACAATTGTGCTTAAATACTCTCAACTATTTCTTCATCAACAACGTAAATGTTAAGGTTTCAAGCACTGTTGCATTAATCTGCCCTAGAAAAATGTTAAGATTCGTTATAATCCATTAGCTTTAACACTCAAATTGAAACTCTTATTTAGTCATGTGAGGGTCATGTGAATGGCTTGGACGGAAAATAAGTCTCTCAGGCCAAGTAGGTTACACGCAGGCTTTAATTAGGATGCCATGTGAGGGTAGATGGAGTCTCCATTGCTTAAGTAGACGTCGACGTTCCAATTTTGTCCTACATTGAAACAAGTTTTTAAAAATTTGCACTAAATCGATCAAATTAAAAATTTAGGTCCTGAATTGAAATTAGAGGTACTAAAGTGTAGATAACCCTTATTTTTATTTGGATTATACATCCATAAGCCACAAACATAAGCTTTTTATATATACCACTAGCTAGGTACAATACTCTTTTTAACATAACAAATAGATAAAGGAATTTCAAAGTATCAAGCACGCATGTACTCATCATGTGTAATCATATGAGTTATTTGTATTCGAGGAACACATATGTACTCGGAGTACGTAATCTTTCCATGCTTAATTAGAGCATCTCTAATGCTATGTTAGAGCTGCTAATGTAAGAATTTGGTATTAGCACTCCAACAAATTGCTCTAATGGGCAGCCATTTGGGATACAGAATTTTGATGCTATCAAATTTTATACTTCAAGTGGCAGCTGACATTTGGCCTATATCATACTTTCTCTTAAAAAATGTGGGAAATGTCAAAATATGGCACTAATGTATTGTAGTACATAGATGTCATATTTTAATATTGGTGCCATTTGGTCCATTTGAGATTTTAAATTTTGGCATCAGCATCTCAAATGACATGAATGCATTGGATCTACTCTTACTACACTATATATTAGAAAGTACATAATTGAACTTGTTCACCATAAAATAAAATCACGTGGGCATTGTGAGGATTAAAATCTGAACGCCATGTGTGCAGAAAGAGATTTGATAACATGGTGCCATGTGGCAAAATAATAGGCTGCTCAGAGAATGCGCATGGAGATTTAAGCGGAAGTTGTAATTAGTGAGCTGTGATTAATGTAAATTGCTGATAAGTGGAACAATTAGTCAAGAAGTGGCCCGCGTTCATAGATAATGGGATAATGGCCCGTGGTTTAAGGAAGTAGAGTAGTGGGCTGAAACAGTTGCAGCTCAAACGTTTATTTAAGCAAGCCAAACAGCAACAGTGAGAGCATCATCTTTAACCTAATCAAATCGGCTCATAGCTACAGCTTATCTTCAATATTTCTTTTAATGCCAAGATTTTAGTTTTCAGTTCTTCAGTTCCTGCAATTAATTTCTGTTACAGTAGCTTTCCAACTTCCAGTTAGGTGCAGGTGCAGTTTTTATCTTCAAGTCTTAGAAGCTTAGTTATTTTCTCAATCATAGAATTTAATTCAAATATTTCGAAGCCAAGCACTATAAGTATTTCTAATTACTTTACATTTCAGTTAATTTAATTTCAATCAATTTAATGTCTTATTTATAATCTGCTCACTTTATTTCAATTTATTAATCTTAGTCTTTAGACCTTTTACACACTAGAACCCAAGAGGAATAACCTCTATTCCTCGTCAATCGCCTGAATCCATTTAAAAGTGACCAAATTGGCATTAGGAGTTCAGCTAATTTCACGGCCTAGGAGGTGCTAGAGGTCGTGTTCACACAGTCCTTTGAGCTTTCATAGGCTCTGGCACGCCCGCGTTAAGACCTTATTCCTAAGGTCTCAAAACCAAATTTTACACCAAGAACAAAACTGAAATTATTACGAGTGATCATAAACCTTGATGGATCTGTTTGGAACTTGGAAAAGATTGAAAGGGAAAAAAAAAAAAGAAAAAAGAAAAGAAAAGAAAAGAAAGGAAGATAATATATAGAGCAAAAAATACTTTAGAAAGAAATTAGTTTCTTAAAAAATTTCAGTGCTTTTTTTTTTTTATGATCCAAATAGTATATAATGTAAGTCATAAGAATTTAATAGTGTGAATTAAAGAGTAGAAGGAAATAAATATTATTTAGCCATTCTTCCCCATGCCATTGAATAATAAATACGAAATGAAAACAAGAAATCGAAGGAAAAATAGATATGAAAACATATATCTTTGACGTATCATCACATTATAGAACAAGCATTAGGATTGTCATCACTGAACGCAGCACCCGTCTGCTCACCAAAGATGGTGGAATGGGAAGGACGATGGTAATAGCCAAGATCATGGCTATAATCATATCCATGCTTGTAGTAGTTGTAATTAGAGACAGGCTGTGAGGCATGGTGCGTGACCGGACCACTTAACTGATGTTGATTATAGTAGTGATTAGTGAGGTTATTATACTCCGGGTTATAGGGGAAAGGCCAAAGCTCGGCTCGCCGGCCGGTCTTCCGGACGGCTTTCAGAACTTTCTTCTGCTCAGCCCATCCGGTGACTGTAACCTTCTGCATGTTCATGTCTATTTCTATGTTGTCCACTCCTGCATGCAAGTACATGAATACACATATTTAATTATTTATGCCTAAGAAATGAATTTTACATCTGCCTCCAATCAATCATGAGATGACACATTAAAATGAAAAATGAAGGGTGGTTATATATATATATATATATATATATATATATATATATATATATGACAGTCCCTAGTTGGCCAACATGAAGCTAGCTAATAGACAATTATATGATATATATTTTGAAAAACAGTCATTTAGATTATATATTCTGTCTATGAATGTCATGCATACCAAAAATTACAACGGTTCAATGTAAATATATCAAAATATAAACTCGAAAAATTATGACGGACTGTTACAATTTTCTTCAGTGACATTTCTGAAAAACCGACCGTTGAATCACTGTACTTTTTTGCATACATGACATACATAAGTATAGTATCTAATCCAATGGTTAATTTTCGAAACATGTATCCCAGTCATGATTAATTATCTACTAACTTCATACTAGTTTATGTAAGCATATGCTGATTGGATAATTCTTGTATTATATAAAGACCTCGATCATAAATTCTACTTGAAATTTATGGCAATGATATATTGCGTGGCCTAGTGGCTTGTATCAACCTATTATTATTTTCAAGAAATAGATTTTGAGTTTGAGCATATGCAGGTGGATCGATAGCCATTTATTAATGATAGGGATTTTGGAATAATATATCCTTAATTTGGAAAAGAAAACTAGAATAAAGGAAAATAAATATGTACCTTTTAGTTTTTGAAGAGCTTTCTTTATCTTGCTCTCGCATCCGGCGCAGTCCATGTGTACGCGCATCTCGATCATCTGAGCAAGAAAAATAGTCAATGTATAAAGCATACAAATGATACAATCTACTATATTTAGATCATCTTGCCATGATGTTATTGCGAGTTTGGTGATCATATATATATATATATATATATATCAGAGAGAGGGAGAGAGAGAGGCTTACCGTCGACATTTTGAGATATCTAAGTGAATGTACAAAGCTGTCAGGTGCGGTAGATGATTTGTTCTAATTTACAGTATATGAACATTATGAGAGAAATGATGAATGAATATACATTATGAGAGAGAAATCAACTTCTCTCTCTCTCACACACACACACACGAAGAGTTAGTTTATTATTTGTCTGCACCGACTTTTTATACGCTCGATCTGCCTAGGGGGATCTTGAAGGAAAAGCAAAGGAAGATTGATTAGTTTGGGTACTGTGGAGCCCATTTCCAGACCTATAATTGGCTGCCACCTTCACACCTGACCTATAGTTTGTTGCCACCTGTATATGTAGATGGAGCGAGTATACAGCCAATCGCCATACCATTACATGGACTTTGACTTGCAGAACAAAACCTGAACATGAAGTAAAATAAAATAAGGAGATGTGAAATTGCACTAGTTTCTTATACACGTTGTGCACACGCGCGCATAACAAAGAGAACTAACATAGCTCCGTAAATTTACTGAATCAAGCCTAGAAAACATACTGAATTGTCTCTATTTCACTTTTTTGCAGTTTTATTTTATCCATCCGTCTAGACAACAAACCAATATAGCTCTCTCACGCGCGCGCACTTTGTAGTAGCGTGGGATTTGAATTCTCCTGCTGAAATGAATTACAAATAAATAACGTGACAGTTGAGCGTTGGAGGCGGTGAATATTGAGCAATGCGCACGTGATTGAGCGCGCCCCGCTCGGATCATGTCTATCAATGAGGTGGAGAATTAAGGCAACCGTAAGTTTTACCAAATTTGGCAAGCAACTTACTGTGGAAGAATAGAATTGTCAGTGTAGGGGCCTTGGCGCGCGCAATTTGGCATGGTGACATAGAAATAACAAAACCCATCAACATAGTTTAAGCGGTAAAGAATGTCTAATAAAGTGAATGACTTTAATTTATTATTATGATGGATAGGATTTTTTAATTTCATCAATCCCTAAGAATTAGTTTATATTCCAACTTCAGTATGAGTAGGCCTAGCTAGAATAGTTTATGTTAGGCAAAAAAAAAAATAAATAAAATGGTAAAAGCAATGGTAACAACGGTGGATCGGAGAGATGGGTGGTAGAAGAAGTGGTCATTGTTAATTTGGTGGGAGCACATGTAGTGACAATATATCAGTGTTGATATATATATAGACTTAATAATATAAGGCTGGCCTTACGCAAAGTTGTGTAAGGTCGGTTCCATATGGTTAATTTTAGATCACAGTTCATAAAACTGACCGTTGGATTAGATGCTCCACCTCTGTATGTCATGCGTGCAAAAAATCATAGTGATCTGACGGTTGGTTTTTGAAATAATTGCCGTTAAAAAAATGGTGATATTTTGAAGAACAAATAAGTTACATATTTTCATAATAACATATTTCAAAAACCAACTGTCAGATCACTGTGATTTTTTGCAGGCATGACATACAGAGGAGGGGCATCTAATCCAACGGTCAGTTTTACGAACTGTGATCTAAAATTAGCCATATGGAGCCGACCTTACGCAACTTTGCGTAAGGTCGGCCTTATATTATCATGTCTGTGTATATATATATATATATATATTGTAGAAAAATAGAATAGACTCTATTCTACATTCTCACATTACTTAAATAAAAAGTTTGTTATAGCTGCATATATTTGTATTGGACTCTCCACCTATAAATTTAGGCTTTTAGATTGGAAACTTAACACAATATTAGATTGTTGGTTTTTCATGTGACAAGGTCCAAACGAGCATGCACGCTTAAACATAAATATGAGGCTTGCAATAGTTTTATACTTTTATATATCTATATTGGGCTTTTCACTACATGCTTAATTTTTTAGGTTATGAAAACTTAAATATATATAGCAATGAGGTGGTAGAAGAAGCCAAGACCCAGAGATAAAAGTGTACGTGAAAATTTTAAGAATGTCGTAGCATGGGTGTTCCCGATCCCGATCCCGATCCCTTGTTTAATTTATATATGGAAATTATATATGGATATTAAATTGAAGGGGTTTTAATTTGTAAATACAATCTTTTTGGCGAATATATTTCTAAATAAAAGAGATTACCCTATTAAAGAATCTTAAAAAAGCCAATCCTATTAAGAGATTACCCTATTAAAGAATCTTAAACTTAGATGAAACCCCAAGTCGATAAATTTGTGTAGGATGACGTGCGACCATATGTTTTTAATTTGCCTCACCTCTGAGACAAATTAGATTAGTAGATGTATAGAAAAGTATAGTCCATGTGAGAACATGGCTTATTACGTACTGCATTTGTAATTTTATATGAAAGCCATAAAAGCTAGGTCAACTTGTAGCTACATATTATTCTTTTTATCATGCTAAAATTAAATATAAGTTAATATAAAGTATACAGAATTAAAGATGTTGACATTCTCAATCAATAATGACAAGCACATGCAACACTTATCGATTATTAGTCACAACCCTGCAGGTTGATTTATTACCAATTACCATGATATGAATTTTAATCATTTTTCTAATTTTAAAATAAAAAATGAATTTAATTTATTTTCATTACTACGTACGTGAGGAACTGGGTGAACTTATGTTATCTGAAATTTTTGATAATTTTCCTTTTTTTTTTTTTTTAAGAGATGGAAATAAAATGAGAATGTTTTTCCGATCATATATATTTACAAGGATTATGGATACATTATTTAACAAAATAACAGTTCCATTAAATTGAATTCCTATTTCAATTCTTTATTTCTATAGAAAGAGGTAAAACCATTAACATCCATATATATATACTAGTTGATGCACATGTGCGTTGCACGTGAATATGTTCATTATAATCAACAAACATAATTAGATTTTATGTAAAAAAAAATACCCATATCAATAAGAAATAACCATAAATAGAAACCCTTAAATATAACTTCAATGTTAACCTTCTTATTTAAATTTCTTATTACCAACTAACATAGTATTTCCATAAATTATTTTAAAACTATCATAATGTAAACATACAATTTTATTTAAACCTGCATGAATTATTCATTCATTAAGAAAAAAAAAATTAGATGAATATTTTTTTTTTACAAAAAATTAATGTATATTTTCAATAAATTAGTTATTGACTTCTAATTATTAATTAATATTTAAAAAAAAATTAAGAATAAATTGGTGTTTATTTTAAAAATCGAAGGCAAAATTGACTTTAATATATATTTTATGTGATGGCGAAAGAGCTAGCCCATCAAAAGTTGTTTTTTATTTTATTTTATTTTATTTGTTTCACTTAAGAGAAGCTTTTTACAAATAAAACATACAAATACTATAGATATGTGCATCAAGGACGATGAGACTTTGTGCCTACCTAAAACAATTTATTATATATCATCAATCTTTTATTTTATTTTATTTAACTTTCTTTGATAATCACAACATAAAAGTGAATGGGGTGACTTTTCCGGGAAGAGCTTATTACCGAAATTTAAACATATAATTAAGTCATGCATGCATTGTTATTTTTAACTAATATAATGAACATTTATTTTCATGGAAGCTCATGAATTATCTGGAATCAAGAATTCTTTGGAGAAGTACGATGTATATAGGCATGGGCGGATCCAGCTTGTGACCAGGGTGGGCACGTGCCCACCCTCAATTTTTTTTTTAAAAAAAATTAGTAGGTATATATAAATTCAAATAATATAGATTTGCTAAAGTGTCCACCCTCATTTTTGTTTTAAATCCTTATCTACGTTTTAAATCCTTATGATAAGCCTCTTGTTTGTTACTTTTTGTTTATATAAACAATGTATTTTGGTTTTTGGTCTTTTTTTTTGTATTATATATATTAAAGTTTGAAATCAAAATACAAAAGGTGCCCACCCTGAATGGAATTCCTGGATCCGCCCCTGTATATAGGCATCTCATTCATATTCATGAACAAATTTATGTTTCAGTTACCAAAGAATTATTTATTATTTATTTGGATTACAAAAGAACATTGGCATTTAGAGCTTTAAGTGATGTGGATTATATATTGGGAAAATTATGTTTCAATTACCAATGAATTATTTATTTGGATTACAAAAGAATATTGGGATTTAAAGCTTTAGGTGATGCGGCATATAGGGGTAATACGGTCTTTATGAGATTAATTGAGGGTAAAAATGTCAATCAAAATTTTTTTTGAATAAGAGACATTTAGAAGAAAAAAGTTTTTTTTTAATAAAAGACATTTAGAAGAAAAAAATATTAATTTTGAGTAGTTAAAGGATATGCAAGTTGCCATGGTCAGCACATTTTTTTTTAAAAATAAAATATTATTATCTAAAAAAAAAAATTGACACAGTATCTTGAAATACCAAAATTCTTTTGTTCGCTATTATTTTGTTCAAAAACTTTTGTTTAATGAAAATAATGTTAAGCACATGAATATTTTGTTAGTTAGAGTTTTTTCTAATATTGTAGATGAGTTCCAATGCAAAAAAATTAGTTAGGTATCAAGAGAGAAATGTGCGCACTTTTATGGATTAAACCACTTGCTCCTTGGAAAGGGGTTCTTATACTTTTTGTCGATCATGAGATATATTTGTTCTTTTCCCATTTTTCAAGCCTCATGCTTTGACAATGCTACTGTGAAATCGTGTATAGACAAATTCATATTTTTGTCACAAAAAATAATTTCATTCATTCTATAATTTTTTATTTGTCAGACTTGCAGTGTGTAACTTTGATGCTAAGACATAATATATGCATAACTCTAACCGGCCACAATCAGTCATCTTAGATAAATAAAACAAAGTTAATTAATATTTTATTTCGAAGAATTCTAAGTACTGGTATAATACAAGCAAAATAAAATTAACGAATGACAGGCATACAAGTCTATTAAGCTAATCATTTGAAATAAATATTTTTTTGAATAAACTTGGTGTCTCGATCAGCAACGGGATTGTAAGGATCTCTTCTTCTTATAGTGGTTGAACTAAAAAACATAGTCCCTTTACTTTTTTGTTTCTTTAGGTAAATCAACACCAGGTGATTGAGTCAGCAAAATCTTTTGCTCTTCAAGAAACTTTGTGTCCAGTCCAAAATCCTATAATAAAATAAGATAACAAAAAGAAATATGAAAAATACAATGTTAGTTTAAATTAAGAAATAAACTAAATATAAGAATTAAAATCTATACGAATACCTTAACACTGGTAATAAGAGAATCCAAACTCTTAATTTTTCGATATGACCACCTTTCAATATTAAGTTCCCTGCACCTTTTTTTCAAAGGAGTCAAACCAACATTCATTTTTTTTTTTGCTGCTTCAACTATAGGAAGATCAAAATGCTTTTTGATTTCTTCTAACTCTAACACGAGTTTATTTTTATTTGATGAATAACAATTAATAGGAGAAATATCTGCATCAAAATTTTCATTTGGAGAAACCAATTGGGACATGGAACCGTCAGCGATGTTGCATTCTTCACATAGCGACCCAGTTTCTTAAACTTTATCTGGACTTATTGATGACATACATTACCTAATAAAAAGAATTAATTATTAGAAATATTAAAATTGAAATTGAAAATAGGGAGTTGATGTATATAGGATTAAGGATATAAATACTCACAAGTGTTGTGTACAATTACGACACTTATTACACAAAAATAGAAATTCTTCCCATCCAGAACTACCGCAAATTTCACAAATTTTTCCCTGTTAAACATGAATTGATGGAAATAATTTATGTAAAATATAATTTTCTTTATAAAATAAGATCTAAAAAATTTAATAAAACCTATATAAATAAACATTGATGGCCACGAGATAGAGAAAAGAATTCTTAATACTTGAATTTCAGCAGTGAGACTAATACAATGATCATGTTTTAAAGAACCTGTTAAACATGAATTGATGGAAATAACTTATGTAAAATAAATAAACATTGATGTCTACGAGATAGAGAAAAGAAATCTTAATACTTGAATTTCAGCAGTGAGACTAATACAGTGATCATGTTTTAAAGAAGTCTTCTTTGCTGTAGAAGATGTATGCGTACATGCCATTTGAAGACTTTTTAATATTTGATGATGAAGTTTTAGAATTTATATTTTTTTATAACAAAATAATGTATTCATAGTTATTAAATATAGGTAGATGTGTTGTGATAACGAAGAGATTATATGAATGGTTTAGTAATCGAAAATTCAACGAATCTAAATTAAATGTATGTGAATCATCATTATCAATGAAATTAAATAAATGAACCTAATTTAAATGGATGTATATCATCATTATCAATGAAGTAATTATTGTTAATAATTATAATTTATAAAATATAAATTAATTAAAAGAATTAAGATTGGAATTTATTTGAAAGACAAAGGGTAAATGTGTCTTTAGAAATTTATATAAGGGCAAAATAGTCAATCAAAAGTTTTTCAGCTCAAGCCACTTTTAGAAGTAGTATAGATATAGATATATGGAATGGGTCTAGTGAGCGACTAGCTCGTTGAGTGCCAGGTGTCAATCCTGATGCGCCTTTAATCCTACGGTTGGTGACTTCCTCCCCAAACCCCTCAATTTTTAATAATTGTTTTTGCTTAAAGGTAGAGAGAGACTGTAACCCTAAATTAGGGTTTAGGGTTTGGGGTTTGGGATTTGGGGTTTGGAGTTTAGGATTTGGGGTTTAGGGATTAGAATTTGGGGTTTAGGGTTTGGGGTTACACACACTCTCTCTAGCTTTAAGCATATAAATTATTAAAAATTGATTTTTTCAAATTTCGTGCCAGTTACTAATAACAATGTGCGGTTGGTTCCAAATGTCTCTATCTGAGTGTGAGAAGTTGGTGATGTGGCTGCATTTTTCCCAATTAATTCATCCTACCTGGCATCTCCTCACCACTACCCACGCATCACTGAGAGGAATTAAATGAGACCCTGCTGCTCTCGGGAGAAAGTCACCAACCGTAGGATTTAAAGCGCATCAGGATTGGCGCCTGGTGCTCAATGAGCGAGTTGCTCACTAGAACCATTCCCCATATATATATATATATATATATATAGAGGCCGGTTACAGTGAGCGACTCACTCAAAGAGCGACGCCACTCATCCCCATGCCAAACAGATCAGACGGTGCCTATCAATATATTCGCCGACATCTTCCTGCCTCATGTCAGGGACGCGCGTGGTGGAAACAAAAAGGCAACTTCAATGAGTATTTCATTTTGTGGCCGGCTAATTTAATACATAATTAATATCTAAACCAATTATCATCCGACACTTGTCTAATTTTTTTTTTTTATGCGCACAAATATCATCAGCCACATGAACTACAAGCAGTGGCTGGGCCAACCACCATCCAAAAAATCAGTGGCTGGCCATTTTATAAAAGAAAATCTTTTTTCTTAATTCTCTACCACGTGTCATTTCTCTGTACAGCCTCAATGCAGATATATGCCAAATTGGAACCAGCCACATTCTTTCAACCTGTGGCTGGCCCAACCGCTATACTTTAACCAAGTGGCTGCCTTTTTTAAGCCTATTAAAATCAGTATTTTGAACCAACCCCGAGCCTTCATCTTTAATTTTTTTTTTAAAAAAATCTACACGTAGTAATATACAACAAAAAATTGCAAATCCAATATCATTTACATTGTTAAAATAAAATTAAAAAAAAAAAAAAACTAAAAACTAACAAATGCAAAAAAAAAAAAAATTAAAAAAAATAACATTGTCGTGCTTTATATCTCCATAAATCCTCAAGGTTCTTGGGTATTACTCATTTCGGCAACGTAGATATTTGGAACCAACCCCGATCCTTCATCTTTATTTATTTATTTTTTTTAAATCTACACGTAGCAATATACAACCAACCCCGATCCTTCTTCTTTCTCCTGCATTTAATTATAAATATATGATATACATATATAAAATAATCATTGTCTATTATGTCCGAAATTGGAAAACCAATTTACTCAACTAAGAAATACTAATATAAGCATGTATACTCACTTTATCATCTTCAACCTTTTGCCTCTTTTGACTGTGAGGCAGACTTGATTCCGGACTTAGTGCCATTTTGTGTCGAAATTTTTTTTGGTTTTTTACTTTCAAGTAATTAACTTGCATGATCAGCTAAGGCAGCAACTGGTTCTCTATTTATAGTGCAAAATTGAAGGGTCTAGGATATTAGTCATTTCGGCAAGGTAGATTTGCATTTACGTTGCATCAATTTTGAAATAAATTTTGAACTACCATTTTATTTACTACACTTCAGTGGCTTAAGTCAGGTACCATA
>JAESVK010000627.1:1538527-1564717 GCA_017140935.1 Hamamelis virginiana
TATATATATATATATATATATATATATATATATATATATATATTATAAAATGGCCATTTTACGTCATTTTCAAATGAATAAAAAAATTATTTGATTACATTAAAATTTTGGCCCCCCTAAGTGAAATAATTATGATTCGGCCTCTTGGCACTATCGAGTACAACCCCATGTAAAAACTAGCATTTTTGACCCAAGTAAAGAATCGAAATTGGTCAATTGGAATAATGTGACCAACCAAATAACTTCAAACTAACGTAAAATTCATATGTTGTCACATCATTCTCAAATCTAAAAAATCTGATAAGTATCTGCTTCATAAATATACATAATGATTAAACGGGCATTTAAAATTAGAAGAAGTATCAATCACACCAACATGTTCCCAAAAACCATATCCAATTGAAATGGGTACCAAAATACTAAGCATTGAGAGTAGTATGATTATTGTAAAAGTAAAGCTAATACGCTGACCTTTTCTCAATACCCTCCTTCAAAGTCAACAGCACTTCCACAAAAATCTAAAAATGAATAAATAAAAAGGACGTAAGTGTGATGACAACCTTAAAATTCATATTGAAGATAGATGCAAATAGGTTATGTGAGTAACCATTACCGCCAATAGGTGTGAAATCTAACGCATCTTCGTCACTGGAAGTATCATGAACTTCGTTAACTCCAGATCTATAGAATCAGAAGATGTGAGTAACCATTACCGCCAATAGGAGGTGAATAACGTATCAAATAATTTCATAAATGATAAATAAATAAAAAACATACCGGTTTGGTAAATTGGGACAATTGCGTTTATCATGTGCGACTCCTCTTTTCCCACATGCACTGCAACGACGGCCTTTAGTAATTTGTTTTTCCTTACCATATTTAATCCTGCTCCCAGATCCTTTCGCTTTTGCTTTTGGCGGGTTATTTATCCTTGGCGGATCCGAAGAGACACGAGGACAAACAATATTGTTACCAGTTATGCCATTTGTTTTGTTCATATCACGCACATTGAGATGGAGATTTTGCATACTGGTACGAAGGAAATTGTAACCATCGATAGACAAACATGCATCATCAATTAAGGAAACTGATTGCTGTGATAATCTTGCAGGGCGAGTCGCCAAATCGTTGTTTGTGACATCCCTAACTTCAACCCCACTATCATCCCAAACATTTTGTTGTTTAGCTTCTTTAGTCAACCGATGGAGGATGTAGTTATTAGGGAGGAGAGGAATTTGTGTTGACCTAAGGAACAACAAGATGTGTCGGCACGGAATGCCTGCACAATCAAATAACCGACAACTACAAGAAGCAAAATCATGTGTCCGGTCATATGATAGTAATCGAACTTGACTGTCGTTTTTAGTATAAGACTGGACAAGATAAATATGTTTTGACTCGTCCTCCTCATGGATTGACATGATCAATGTTTCGCTCTCAACAAGTTCGGTTTGGAACTTCATGAAATTCGCCTTCGTATATACATCGGCCATTTGTTGTTCCACTGGGAAGCGAGTTTGGAAACGTGGCTTGTCATTCACATCGACATGGTCCGCTTGTAACTCGTTGTACCTCTGATGAGCAAGAGAATGATTGAATCTTGTTATGAAGTCAATTAGAGAGTGGTGATTGGATAAGACGGTCTTGAAGAATGAGTGACTAATCTCAGCACGCTGACTGCTTGTCATACCTGCGGAGAAAATGTGATTAACAAAAGCTGGAACCCAATGATGACGGATGCCATAGATTGTATGAAGCCACTGATTTTCCTGCAATGGACTCAATAACAACGCATTTTCCCATGAAGCTTCAAAATCTTGGGGAGTCTCTGAACCCCAAATAGCCACCTTGAATAACCTTGAATAAGTTCCAGTACTTCATATGTTTGATATGCCCGATCTTATCCGAAAATTTGCTGACTATGTGCCAGATACAAAGCCGATGGAATGTTGTTGGTAGAACAAGAGACACTGCTTTTGCTATTGCTGGATCTTGGTCTGTGATGAACATTTTTGGTGGTCCACTAGGCATAACAGCTAACCATTGATTGAAAAGCCAAACGAATGACTGTGGACCAGCCTCGCGGACGGGGCTTTGATGGTGTGAGTCCACATCATCACCGGGCGATGTGATTAGGGGGTTTAAAAATCAAAACAAAGGAGTCGCCACCTTATTTTTAAGGAATAAGGAAACCATAAAAAACATTTTATTTTCAATAAAACCAAACTCCATTAATGGAAAAGCAGTCTACAAACCAGAGTTGGATCCGGGGGCTAGGTTACGACGTGGGAAGGTTCCAAGCTTTCACTTGTAGGCACCCACCTCGCCCTACTTAAAGGACTTCTAATTTATTTGGGCTATTTAAATTCTTAATGCAAACAAGCCTAAATAATCTAAATCAACCAAAAAAATAGTGATATAAATGCATTATCTATATTAGTTATATTAATAATAATAAAAAATATATATACAAACAAACCCTAAGAACCTAGGACACCCTACGGGCATCCTAGGGCGGACTTGAGCCCTATTAGCGCCTACGTAACTTACTAGTATCACCCAGCAAGTATCAAAGTCCACGTAGTTCGACTACCTTAGGACTCTCCTATTGTAATCGATCACATCATCAAAGGTATTCAACCTAATTCAAGACTCTAACTTCGAGAGTTTTTGTTTGTTTAAAATCATTTATTTGAAATCATTTCAAATTAAAAGATATTCATAAAATCCAAATATTCCAAATAATTCTTATCTTTAGAATTCAATTCCAATTAAAAATCTTTTTCAAAGATTTTTAAGAAAACAAATCATATGGGTAGGAATTTCATTCCAAGGTAAAAAATCTTTAAAACATTTCAAATCTTTTGAAAATCAATTAATAATCAAATCTTTCATAAAATCATATTTATTTCATAAATATCAAATTAAAATCTTTTTATAAAATATCTCGAAGGTTGACTCTCAAATTGATCAAAATACTCAAATCAGAGTGTGACTTTTACAACAAAGGAAATTCCTAGGGAAGGTCAAGTGACCTTCCTAACCTAGGGTCTCTAACTAGCCCTAAAGTATTTCTAAAAACCCTAACATACTAATGCAAATGCATGCTGTAATTTAACTAAATTAATCAAATATTCACAAAATCAATTCTAATCATGCATGAAAATGTTCCTAAATGCATACTAATCAAACTATGTGATCCTAAGCATATTCCTAAGTTGGATTTGGCCCTAAAATAATTTTTAGAAGCAATTTAAAGGCATAAACAAATCCGGACAGATTTGAGCATTGACCTTTAACCACTCTAAAAAATCATGAAAACAAAGAATAAAAATGTGAAAATGTCCTAGCATGCTTTCTACATGAATACACTATGAAACTACCAATAAAATCATGCAAAATATGGCTTAAAAATGTTAATTAAACCACTTTAAAACATGTATTCAAATCTGGACAGATTTGAATACATAATTAAAGTAGCTTAAAAAACCATTTTTAATCCATAACAACATCAAATAAACACCCTAGCATACAATCTAACATGCTTGACTAATTTACCATGCAAAAACATATCAAAAACTACATAAAAATATGCTTAAATAATTAATTTAAACACAAGGGGATGATCTTACCTTCGCACGCTCCCTCGTACACAATTTATATATCCAAACAATCAAATTCATGCCAAGTGTTTAAATAATCATGAAAAGCATAAAAAAAAAAGACTCAAGACTCTATCACATGTCAAAATAACATCCTAACACATTCATATCATCATTAATATCATCAATCAAATATTTAGAGACTCAAATAACAATATGAACGTATCAATATTTATTTTAAACATGCTTACACATAAAATAATGAAAAACTTATCCTATACACGATAACTAGCATAAAATAACAACAAAGCTAATCCTAAACATGTTAACTAACACAAAATGATAACAAGACTAATCCTAAACACATCTAATCACATAAAATCATAATAAAACTAACCCTAATCATGCATTCTCACATAAAATCACAATAAAGCTAACCCTAATCATGCATACTTACATAAAATCATAATAAAACTAACTCTAATCATGCACATATACATAAAATCATAACAGAGCTAACCCTAACATGCATACCCACATAAAATCACAACAAAACTACATTAACCCTAAACATGCATTCTAACATAAAATCTCGATAAAGTTAACTAACCCTAAACATATATGCTAACATAAAATCATAACAAAAAACCTAAACCTAATCATGTATGCTCACATAAAATAATAATAAAAGACAACCCTAATATGCATACTCACATAGAATGATAATAAAACTACTTAACCCTAGGCATGCATCCTAACATAAAATCATAATATAAACTAATGAACCCTAAACATGCATATTAACATGAAATAACAACAAAGCTAAACCTAATCATGCATACTCACACAAAATCAAAACAAGGCTAACCCTAATCATGCATACTAACATGAATAAGAGAAAGAGATAAACCTATTCAAACATGCATAGAGAAAAACTCCTACAAAGTAAAATGAAAATCCATCAAAGAACAAGACCATGGTTGAGTGTTTACCCTTCGATCCCCTTCTTGGCTAGCCTCTTCCAAGCTCTTAGCCTTCGATCCTTGCCCCTCCAATGGTGTAGAGATGAAGAGCTAAAAAATCTGTAGCCTCCTCTCCAAAACCCTAGAAATCTCTCATTCATTTTTTTCTCTCTAACTCCATAGTGCAGTATATATAGAGCTAGGGTTCAAATCCTTGAATGGTTAGGATTTAATCCTCTAAAAAATGATCCTAGGGTTTAGAACAAATCCTCCTAGGGTTTGCAAGCTGAACCAAGTTCGAAATCCTCTCAAAAAATCAAGTCAAATCGGCCAAAATAGGTGAAATTTTCAAAAATGGCAAAATTGGCTCGACCATGCTGGTGACCATCCTAGCCTGGACGGCTGGCCGTCCTGGGCTGGACGGTTGGCCGTCCTAGCTAGGACGGTCACCGTAGTGACTTCCCAAATTTGTTCCCTAAATTCTAGGGTTTGTATATTTTGGCCATATTTTGGTCAAATTTGATCCAAATCCGATGGTTCAGGGCTCAAAACGACCGTGTTTTGATCCTCCACATTTTTAGAATGTTTTTGGGTTAAAATCAATTGACCATGGTCAAGGGTTTTAGCAAAAAGCTAGCCAATTGACCCGGTTGTGCCAAAATTGGTCATATGACCATTCTTTGTTTTGTAAAATTGATCAATTAGGCTTGCACCACTTCTAAAAACATGATTTTAATATGAAATTGGTACTTGAAAACATGTTTTGAAAATCTTTCATTTTGGTGAAAATGACCAATTCACGGTCAATTTGATCGAAACCCTAATTCAGCTCATCCTTACCCGTGGGATCGATTTTGGGAGAATCTATCCCAACCATTCAAAGACTCAATTAGCACTCCAAATTCACTCCCCACATCCATATAAACCTCATGAAACAATCCGTTTCGAATTCGGAGGTCATTCGGAAATTATACGAGAAAAAGGACGAAAATGCCCTTCAAGTCGCAAAAACCCTAATTACCTATCGAGCTCTCATCAGAATGCTATGAAAATTTACAGGGATGTTCTAAAACACCTCAAAAGTCAAATGCAATACAAATGGGTTGATTCCAATCCAAATGTACACATGAAATAATGAACTGTCATTTCCCTCAGAAAAGGGCAATTTGGGCAATTTGGTCTTTACAAGGCCAATTCCTCACCAAATGATCAGCTATTCTAGTTAATCATTTGCATGGACATATGATAGAAATAATTGGTAAAAATGGGGTGTCCACAATGACTCAGTAGTCTCATCGCCCAAGAAGCCTGAACCGAACAAAATACTTTGACCGTGATGGTTAACACCTACAAAAGGAGCGAAGATCATGCAATATTTGTTTGTGTTGTACGTAGTATCAAATACAACAACATCCCCGAAGTAGGACCACGATCGTCTAGATGTGGCATCTGCCCAGAAGCATCGTCTGAGTTGGTTATGCTCATCTGTGTCAATGGAGTAATAAAAAGAAGGGTTTTTCTCTTTTTCTGAAAGGAAATACTCAAGCAAAGTTTCAACATCGGCCACAATTAAGTTGTCGCGAACGCTTTTGTCATGGTTGATTAAATCGCGATGGGTGCAACCAACATTTTGAAGTCCACCAGTTTCAATTTCGAAGATACGCAATCGTTGATGTGGTTGTACATTAGCCTCGGAAAAAATCCGAGACAAATTCTGTTTTGCTAGGGAAACATTACGGTGGGAGCGGAGAAAAGGTACTTTCCGAGGGGTTGTAAGGACATGGTTATGGTCTTTGTAAAAAACACTAACTTTCCAAGAGTCTCCATCCTGTGATTTCACAATGCATATTTTAGCTTTACATCCGATCCGTGTGATGCCATGATTTCGTGAACTGTCTTTGCATGGTTGAGTACTGTCTATGGTAGAACTTCCAATATCGACACATGAGTCACTCTGATTGTGTCTCTCATTCCTTGACCCCTGTTTGTAACAAACAAAAGTCTTCCAAAAAATCTCATCACTCCCTTTACGCTTTTTACTAGAACTCATGCGCGTGCTGAATCCAACATGTTTGGCATAGTCATTGTAAAATTCATACGCATCTTCTATGCTATTGAACTGTTGACCTACGTATGGTTCAATTGGTGTGGGAGATTGAGAAGAATCAGGAGCTGGAGTAGGCAATGGATCCATTGTTCGTGAAATAGGACCAAATGTTAGAGTTTTTTCTGCTTGATTACAATTGTTAGGGGATGGAGGGTTTAACAATGCATGGCAGTATAGCTTATTACTAGAGATGCGCAGATTGACATGATGTATTCAACTAATATTAAGCAACACTTATTGTACGAGTACAATAAGTGTTAAAGTGGATTGAATACCATTTATTATTGCACAAGTTACCGATAAACAAAAATGATTTTCTTTTATAAAATGGCCAGCCACTGATTTTTTTTATGGTGGTTGGCCCAGCCACTGCTTGTAGTTCATGTGGCTGATGATATTTGCGTGAATAAAAAATAAAATTAGACAAGTGTCGGATAATAATTGGTTTACATATTAATTATGTATTAAATAACCGAAATGACTTAATGCATATAACATTTTGTACAATTATGGTCCCTGACTGCGCACCACTTAAGTGTAATAAATATAATGGTAGATAAAAGTACTCGCTCAACAGCCCCGATTTGCATTGTAAATATGGTAGATATGGGACCTGACTTAAGCCACTGAAGTGGAGTAAATACAATGGTAGTTCAAAATTTATTTCAAAATTGATGCAACCTAAATGCAAACCTACCTTGCCGAAATGACTAATACCCAAAACCCTTCAATTTTGCACTATAAATAGAGAACCAGTGGCTTCCTTAGCTGCTCATGCAAGTTAATTAATTGAAAGTAAAAAACAAAACAAAAATTTCGACACAAAATGGCACCAAGTCCGGAATCAAGTCCGGTTCACAATCAAAAGAGGCAAAAGGTTGAAGATGATAAAGTGAGTATACATGCTTATATTAGTATTTCTTAGTTGAGTAAATTGGTTTTCCAATTTCGGACATAATATACAATGATTATTTTATATATGTATATCATATATTTATAATTGAATGCAGGAGAAAGAAGAAATGCAGGCTAAGATTAAGGAACTAGAGGGAAAGTTGGCTCAATCGGAATATGATAGGAAAGCAGCAGTTAAACAACAAATATTGACAAGGATGCAATTGATAAAAAGGACTGAAGATTGCACCAATATGTACAAAGAAGTTCGTCAACTTCTTCATGATGTGCTTCAAGCAGCATGGTCTGATCCATCAGACTCTGATGACAGTGATTCGGCTAGGGATGGGTATGGTAATGGATGGATCTCAGCCACCGACTCGGATGACGATGCAAGCGCTGAATTCTAGTTGTGTTTCTCTCTAAAATCAAATACTAGTGAAAGTTCTTTATATCTGTTTTTTTGGGTAACTTTAAGTTTTTTTTGTGTAACATTGTCTTCAATCAGGATTTATGGAGATATAAATTATGTATGTGATTTTTTTTTTGTTAGTTTTTAGTTTTTTTTTTTTTTAACAATGTAGATGATGCATGGTTTAAATGATATTGGATTTGCTATTTTTGATTGTATATTGCTACGTGTAGATTTAAAAAAAAAATATAAATAAAGATGAAGGATCGGGGTTGGTTCCAAATATCTACGTTGCCGAAATGAGTAATACCCAAGAACCTTGAGGATTTATGGAGATATAAAGCACGACAATGTTATTTTTTTATTTTTTATTTTTTATTTGCATTTGTTAGTTTTTAGTTTTTTTTTTTTTTTTAAATTTTATTTTAACAATGTAAATGATGAATGGTTTAAATGATATTGGATTTGCAATATTTTGTTGTATATTACTACGTGTAGATTTTAAAAAAAAAAATTAAAGATGAAGGCTCGGGGTTGGTTCAAAATACTGATTTTAATAGGCTTAAAAAAGGCAGCCACTTGGTTAAAGTATAGCGGTTGGGCCAGCCACAGGTTGAAAGAATGTGGCTGGTTCCAATTTGGCATATATATGCATTGAGGCTGTACAGAGAAATGACACGTGGTAGAGAATTAAGAAAAAAGATTTTCTTTTATAAAATGGCCAGCCACTGATTTTTTGGATGGTGGTTGGCCCAGCCACTGCTTGTAGTTCATGTGGCTGATGATATTTGTGCGCATAAAAAAAAAAATTAGACAAGTGTCGGATGATAATTGGTTTAGATATTAATTATGTATTAAATTAGCCGGCCACAAAATGAAATACTCATTGAAGTTGCCTTTTTGTTTCCACCACGCGCGTCCCTGACATGAGGGAGGAAGATGTCGGCGAGTATATTGATAGGCACCGTCTGATCTGTTTGGCATGGGGATGAGTGGCGTCGCTCTTTGAGCGAATCGCTCACTGTAACCGGCCTCTATATATATATATAGATATAAAGTAATGATTAAGTCTACATATGTGGATATAAGTTATAATCACATAAAGGCCATGGCTTTAAATCATTGTGTGATGCATATTTTGAAAAACTGACCGTTGGATTAGATATTGTACTTATGAATGTCATGTTTGTAAAAAATCACAGTAATCGAATGGTTTGTTTTTCAAAATTATCACTGAGAAAAGCTGTGACAGTTTTCGGAGGTCACAGTCTTTAATGGCTATATTTTGAAATTCTGACATTGGATCACCGTGATTTTGGGAGTGCACGACATTCACAAGTACAATATCTAATTCAACGGTCAATTTTCCAAAATATGCATCCTACAATGATTTATATCCTTTCATGTGAATATAACTTATATCCACATATGTGGACTTGATCATTACTATATATATTTGATCATTTCAAGGGCAAATAGGGATTTCCGTTCGCCCCGCCCCACTTGGTTCGGTTAAATACACATATTGTTTTACCTTTATAAATTTTATATTATTCTTAAAATATCCGTTATATAAATTTGGTTTGAATATAACATAGCTATTTATTAAATTTAATTTAAGAATTTTATTTTATTTTATTCATGTAATATACTATTGTTTAAATTGATATATTAGAGTATATTTTAATTTCTAGAGTACGTACTTTATTTTGTGTTGGTTAGTTTTATTTATCTTAATTTCAATTGGTAAAAATATGGACAAAAATAGTTTAGCGGGACGGGATCTCCACAGAGATTTTATATACCATAGAGATAGGGATGGTACTAGAAAAATACACCCCGATCCATTTAGGGATGGGGATATCGACCACCACTTGATCATTTTACAATTAAAAATATTACCAGATTGACAAAGCTATGATCATATATATATATATATATATATATATATATATATATATATATATATACTGATTGATTATTCTGTGCTAGTCTCATTGGAATAAGCTCCTCACATTCGAGCAGCTAGTGTTAGCTAGCCAGTCTTCAATCCTATCTGCATATATGCCTCTATCTTTAAATGTAATGAATTTAATTATGGTTCATTTGGATGTCTCAAAAAATTTGAATTTGTTTATAGTGTTTTGGAATAAAATTATATTAATAAATTCATTTTTAATTTGTGAATGGGACGGTTAAAGATTTAAGGGGAATTTGGCCAAAGGTCATCCTTTACAAGATTTTCATGCCAAAAATCATCTCAAAAGATTTTCCTTGCCAAAAATCCATTTTGTATGAATTGGACAAAAATGCTATTCCTTCCCAAACAACCTTCAACCCCAACCTAGAGTTCACCATCTTTGACACTTACACTTAAGGTCACTACGTCAGAACTTGAGTTCATTACGCCAGAACCCCAAGTTCCTATGCCGGAGCCCGGAGTTCACTACGCCAAAACCTTGAGTTCCTACGCTAGAATCGCAATTCACTACATCGAAAAAAAAATTACAAGAAAAAACAATATCTTTTTTTTTCATCCATTTTCTCACCAACCAAATAAAAAATTAATAGTCCTAATGAAAATCTATTTCTTTTTCCTACATTTTTCAAATAATCGAACCAGAAATTAATCCAAAAAAAAGGAAAAAAAAACATTTTCTTTAGATTTGCAAATGGAGAGAAAGAAAGAAAGAGAAGAAAGATGAGAGTAATATAGAGAGAGTGGAAATAATATTGCATCATCATGCTGACAACAGCACTGGATGATATCGCGCCAGCTATGAGAGAAATAAAGAAAGAAGAAAATGGAGAGGAGAGATAAACTTACAAATATGATTCTTAAAGGTGCACTCCGGATCTGAATGGATATGAGAAAAATGCATGATGATTGAGAGACTTAAAACTAGCCGACCACAACCAATATAAAAATCTGATAAGGGTTTCGAGCTTGTCAACAGTAAGATTCGTAGCATAGTCGCCGGAAAAACTTTGAACATCGTCGAAGAAGCAACCAGATCGACATTCCTACTCTCTCATCTCTTTTTACAGCCAAAACTCCTTGGATCTGCTTTTCATTCCGGGTTCACTACATTTTATTTAAAAGCAACCAATTTGACTCACTGGATCAACAGGTGTTTCCGAAAGATAAAAGTTGAAGAATGACCCCACCGAAGATACATCGGTAACTTTATCCCCAGAAAGATAAGCTGGAAAGTGCTTATGGTGGTCTCGTCGCTGATCGTTTGAGATGGGAGAGCTTCTTGCTTGTTATAAAGCGCAAGGCGAAGAAAAATAGTTGGAGAAGGAGAAGCTCCATGTTGGAGTCGTCGTTCCTTCCTTTCATTATGTCACGGAAGGAAGAGATCGAAAGGGGAAAAGCACATAAAGAGGAGAGAGAAACAGAAAGGAAGAATGAGAGGTGGGAGACGAAGAAGATGCAGGTGACGAAGTTAATGGCTTGACACTAGCGGTGACGGTGTTTGGCAGGGTGTAGCAGGGAGAAAATGAGAGAGTGGGGGTTAAATTTGTCATTAAAAATAATTTTTAAAGATAAGAACTTTTGGAAAAAATAAGTTTATTAGAGGACTTTAGCCAATAAACACATGGCTAATTATCCGAAGATTTAAACCTGACATTTCATGAAGAACTAGAATTAACCCTATTCCATTAATTATAGTGATAGCTCTAAATTTTTTGTTTCATGGGCTCATTTAAAATGAAAAAGTTATGTCTTATATATTGTTAGCCCAAAATATACTCTAGAGGAGGGGTGAATAGAGTATTGGCAACTAAAAACAGATTTACAAATGGAATTTGTGTGTTTTTAAAAACTCAATAAGTTTAATAACTAGAATGCAAATTGAATCACAACTCAGCAATTAATATAACAAGTATATGAATTGAAATGCAAGAGATAGAGTTAGAGAGATTCAAACACAACGATTTTAACGTAGTTCGGTCTCCGCCTACATCCATGCCTCAAGATCTCCGTCTTAATGATTAATCCACTATTAATCTCACTTCCGGTGGAGATTCAAACCTTTACATAGCCTTCTTTCACGGTGGAAGACTCTCACCAATAATCTTCTTTAATGGTAGAGGATTATCACCAAACAAGGTTTACACAAAACCTTAATCTCACAAGAAATACAAGTGAAGATGAATGAGCACTAATATGATTCTCAACAATACTAAGAAAACAACAAATAAGCTCTCAATAAACTCTCAACACAGATTGGATAGAAGATATGTGAAGAACAAGAGCTTTGAGAGAACTGGGGCTTAATTTTTGAGAAATAGTTTGAGTAGATGAACTAGATTTACTTGGATAAGCCTTGATGTTTTCTTCAAGCTTTGGAGTTGTTTAAATAGCCCAAGAGACCATACAAACATTCTTGGGAAGCTGCAGAGTCGATAGACAAAAGGTACATGGTGAGTTTGGCTCAAAATAGAAATTAGCCGTTGTGTGCAAACTTGGGCAAATCGTCGACTTTCTTACAGAATAAAAATGTTGGAGTAGCTTCTGTCTCAAGCAGTGGACCAGACAGTTGAGTGCAGGGCAAACTGTTGAGAAAACCGTCGACGGTCTTGAGTTGTTCTTTTCAAAACCAGTCTTTTACTTGTGTTGAACTGCATTTCATCAAGTTTACTTGTTCTCACTTAGCCTTAGCTTCATTCCTTGATCTTTTATGAGTGTGAGAGCGTGCTTGAACTTATTTTGAACACGTATTGATTATGGTCATAAGCTTTAATCTTGATATGAACTAATACACAATGTTCATCACTTAAACAAACGTGTTAGCAAACTTTAGCGCATTTGTTATCACCAAAATCCCATAAAGGAATAGGTATGAATATTGTCGATAACCATAAAGCTAACAATCCCCCCATTTTTGATGATGACAAGCTCATAAAATAAAATCATTCAAATATGACAAGTTCATTAAAAGGTTCATCAAGATATAAGCTCCCCCTAACAATGTGCATGGGGTAAATAAGTTCAAAATTACAAAATATTAAGTGTTTTCTTAAAAAAAAAGTGCACAACAACCAATAAGAATCAATTGTAAGTCAGGATGTATAGAGAAAATGAATTTTCTCTCCCTTTCATAATGCCTAGCATCATGAGAATCATCATGAGTAGCACAATGGAATAACAAAGCTATTTTCATAGCTATTCTCCTCATAAACCTGTCAATTTTATGCATGTAGCATATTTCTCCATTTTACTCAATGCCTACATACATATATATCACATTTTATCGCATTTTTCTCCCCCTTAGCATCATTATCATAAGAGAGGGTAGAAAATTATGCGTAGGAAGTAAGCATATATCAATTGCTGGAAGAAGAGAAGAGACAGGTGCAAAATGTGGATACCAATAGATGAATATGAGTTATGCATGATCTATAGCATAAGTATTCAATCACTTCAATCAACAAAGAGTCAGAAAGACATTCATAATATGAGTAAGAACATCATAGGGTGCATAACCATAATTATTCATAGTTAAACCAAAAACACCCATAGTTAAAGGTCAAACAAGTCATAGTTTAAAATATAATCATCCATTATAGATAACATCAAAAGATAAGAGTTTGAAAATTTTAAAGATAATCTAGGATGGAGGGGGTTGTCTTGGGTCTTGGATATGGAAGTGTTGCATGAGGGTTCAAAAGTTTTCGTCAATAGAATCGAAGCGATGATCAATCGAATCAAAACGAGCAGTGGTAGCCTAATGCGCTACCACAAAACGATCCTCTAATCTGTCCACACATCCATGAAGGTTATGGAAACCTCCAAGAAAGTTGGGAGATAATCCGAGCTAGAGGAGATGCACATGCTGAGGTGCAGGTTGAGGTGGAGCCTCATCATGCATAGGTGCATCCTCGCCAAGAGCATCACTACCATCAAAATCTTCTTTGTCGCCGCTGCCAAGTGCAGCACCTTTATTTATCTTATACCAAACGCCATTGTCACCATTTTCCAACTGCATGAGCTTGAAGTTCTTTTTCGTGTTGGTGTCGTCGAGTTTGGGAAGCAACCATTCAACTCTTCTAAGATTCATATCAAAGTGCTTAAACACTTTGGTGAGAGCCATTGCATATGGAAGACCCGCGATTTTCTTACATCGATGTTCAATGATGTGTTCCCGTATAATATATGGAAAGTCTATAGGAGTGTGGGTATAAACACACCACATCACACACACACACACACACACACACACACACACACACACATATATATAGAGGAAGTCTGAGGTCAGGCCGACCGTGCCTGAAGAGGCACACGGCTACAAATGCCAACCGTCGGATGAAATCGGACGACCCACGTTTAAAAGCAAAAAAACACGCTAACCAAAGGAGGGTTCAGACTTTGCAGCTTTTGCATTGAATGGTCTGCTTGACTCTTTTCCCTTTATTCTCTTTCTCTCCCCTCCCTTCATTTCAAACCTTGTCTCTTTCTCTCTCCCTTCTTCCCTCTCTTTCATCTCCGGACTGATAACTTTTGCTGGACTGAACCTCGCCGTTCTGAACTTCGCCGGACTTAACCTAGTCGGACTGCACCTCGCCGGACCGAACCTCGCCTGACTGAACCCTCCTCACCTTTCTTCTCTCTCTCCTCGTTGCCTCGCTTAACAGAGTGGCTTGCCGGAGCTAAAGCCTACTGATCGCAAAGCATATATTTTTTTTTATTAAAATTGAGTGCGTGTTACTTTTGTTTGTGTGTGTGTGTGTTATTGCAGTAGATCTTTAGCTTGTATATACTTATTTTAAGGTAAAGATGTCTGACGGTGATAATTGAGACATTTTTGAACTGAGATTTATATGGCCTCTAGATTTACCAACAATGATTGTTTCTAGCTCCTTCACTTTTGATTTATTGTTTCTAGAGAAAATAATAAATTTGTGTTTCTAGGGAAAAAGAAGAAGAAGAAACTTGTGTTACGTTCCACTCTTCTGGTCTTCAGTTGAGGGTGGGTGCTAGATGCTTTGGCATTTACTAGCTTATTCTATGTGGATACTCCTTCGAATTTGATCTTGGTTTTTTTTTTTTTTTTTTTTTAAAAACACAGAAGAATTTGATCTTCTTTTTCTTTTCTTTTTTTCCAAAGATCCCTCATTTGCTCTTCCTCACATATATATTTTTTTCATCTTTCTATGTATGTACAGTCACGGATCTGATATGAGTTTCCCCAATTTTTTTTCCATCACTCTTTCACTTTCTCTCTCTACATGAATGGAGCATATATATTGTGTAATGACAATTTATTAGAAGTGTAAAACATAATGGTGTTTGTGGCTGATCTACAATAGTTCAACCAATAGGATTTTGTGTTTGATTTAACAACATAAATTTTAGAATTTTTGATGATAATTGAAACTCTTTATGTTACTGTGCTCTACTTCATCATTGAGACAATGAGTGGTAAAGATAGAGGAAAGGGTAAGATTTTTTCTTATCATTGGAAAAACTTGTGTTAAATTTATATCAACTAAGCTTTTTCAATGAGTTTTTCTTTTTTCTTTTTAATTAATTAATTTACATTTGTTTAACTCAACTGATTAATAATTACTCTTACATTCTTTTTTTTTTTTCTCATGATTATGTGGGTAAATGTAAGAGTTTTATGTACTGGGTTGGTGATTGAGAGATGGAATTGCATCATCAAAGATTGGAATTTTTAAATGAGGCTTCACGGAAGCAATGGCTCACAGTTGCCTGACCAAGACCCAACCAATAAGCGACAAACTAGAAAAGTTGGAGTATCAAATTATGATAATCAAGTTGTTGGTTGTATTAATAATTTTTGTACTTAGTACGTGGGTATTTTGTTGAACAGTAAATGTGATGTGCACTGAATAGTTGTTAAGATTTACTTGGTTGAATGATAAGCAAATAAATTTCATGACTTTTAGTGATTTTCCTGAATTGTGAATTGTGAGATAGTGTGATAATGTGATTTTTTTCAATTGCGGAAAAAAAAAAAAAAAAAAAAAAAAAAAAAAAACCTACTCCGTACTATTCAATGCTATTATAAAATATGACATGTTAAAGTCAAAATTTAGTACCCAAAATACCATAAAAATTCATCAATGCTAAATTTTGGCATCTATTTACTCTAATGTATTAATGATATATTTTGGCAATTTTCAACTTTTTGGAAGATAAAGTATGAATTGGCATGAGACATTGCCAAAATTTGGCACCACAATTTGCTCTTCCTTCATAGTGCAATTTATGCTACAACAAATATTTTACTTGTTTTGAAAAAGTTTTGATTATTTGGTGCACACATGACCTAAATAGTTTTGAACCAATAACAAAACCGTGTGGTGATGGAATTATACCATCTTGCAAAACTATTAATAAATTCTTGTGTTGTGTCCCAACATCCTACAACTTACATGACCGAATTACATGAGTTGGGTACTCCCTAATTACACGAGTGGCATTGGATAATACTCCATGAATCATCCATTTCAACCTGTGTTAGTGCCAACATCTCCCACAGAGAGAAACAATTATTGATAAGATGGCAACGAAGGAAATACATTTTTAATAATTTACTACCCGTCAAACACAAGAAGTATGACATGAAAAAATTACATGGGGCAAATATCCCAAATCTCTGATGGTCTTAACATTTTACAATCAGACAAATGAAAAGGCTAAATATTCACATGATCGGTGCTACATAACGAAGGCTATAATGTGGCACATGAAAACTGCAATTTGTGCTTCGCGAACTTTTTTTGTACCTACAAAAATAAATAAATAAATAAATAAAATCATCCGATTGTACATATAAAACTTTTAAAAACAATTCACTAAAATAAAACAAATCCAACTTAGCGGTAGAACGATTGTCTTCCCCATAGGCTATACTATAGGCGGTTCATGTTCAAAACAATATTCCCAAGCAGGCAAATCATAATCTGATACAATATAAAAGGAAAAAAAAATAAATGTCTAAATCCCCTATTAGCTAACAATAAATAGTGATTTATCAATACTAAAAAGACAAGGTAGCACCGAATCTGTTTTGCTTGCAATAAACAATAAAATTTAGCTAAAATTTAGCACTAATCAACCACAAGATATATCTAAAACAATGAAAGAAAATCCCTCGTAGACATAGGTAAAAGAGTGGAATTTAACACAAGTTTCTTCTTCTTCTTTTTCACTAGAAACACAAATTTATTATTTTCTCTAGAAACAATAAATCAAAAGTGAAGGAGCTAGAAACAATCATTGTTGGTAAATCTAGAGGCCATATAAATCTCAGTTCAAAAATGTCTCAATTATCATCGTCAAACATCATTACCTTAAAATTATATACAAGCTAAAGATCTACTGCAGTAACACACACACACACAAACAAAAGTAACACGCACTCAATTAATAAAAAAAAATATGTTTTGCGATCAGTAGGCTTTAGCTCTGGAGAGCCAAGCTGTCAGGCGAGGCAACGAGGAGAGAGAGAGAAAAACGGTGAGGAGGGTTCAGTCAGGAGAGGTTCGGTCCGGCGAGGTGCAGTCCGACTAGGTTAAGTCTGGCGAAGTTCAGAATGGCGAGGTTCAGTCCAGCAAAAGTTATCAGTCCGGAGATGAGAGAGAGAAGAAGGGAGAGAGAGAGACAAGGTTTGAAATAAAGGGAGAGAAAATAGAGAGAATAAAGGGAAAGAGAGTCAAGTAGACCATTCAATGCAAAAGCTGCAAAGTCTGAAACCCTCCTTTGGTTAGCGTGTTTTTTTTGCTTTTAAACGTGGGCTGTCCGATTTCATCCGACGGTTGGCATTTGTAATCGTGTGCCTCTTCAGGCACGGTCGGCCTGACCTCAAACTTCCTATATATATATATATATATATATATATATATATATATATATATAATTCACGATATCACATCCTCCTGATCTAGGCAAGATGTTATAGGTGATTATGTGATGGAGTATGCGAAATTCGACTAATAAGGAGTTGGCTTTTGGACGAATTGGTTCAATAATAGTTTGATCTCCCGTAATTAGTTGAATAACGCCTACAATATCAAATGGTACAGGCTATTGTTTAACAGTGTAGTGTCTATTTTCGAGAACTCGAGGAAGGTTGAAAATTGTGGCCAAAAGGTTATCATCAATTAGAATATTTTTGCCACAAACAAGGGATTTGATTTCTCATCGATGTTGTATGTCCTCGAGGTTTGAGTAAAAATATCTCAAATGTGTAGGATACACAGTGTCATTTATGGCAAAAAAATTACTCCATTGCATAATATCAAAATTGTTGGCCCAAGTATATACCTCTAGAGGGGGGTGAATAGAGGTTTTGCAAACTTTAAGAATAATTATCAAATAAAAATTATGGTTCAATTAAATTCAATGGAAGTAAATGTTTGAACCACAATACAACAATTAATATAGCAAGTATATAAATTGAAATACAAGAGAAGAGTTAGAGAGATTCAAACACAAAGATTTAACGTGGTTCGGTCTCCGCCTACATCTACGCCTCAGGATCTCCGTCTCGAGGATTCCACAATCCACTATAAGATTACTCCTTTAAGGTGGAGAAACCTTTATAACAACCTTCTTTCTAAGGTGGAAGACCCTCACCCACAATCTACTTTCAAAGGGTGGTAGATTCTCACCCACAATCTTCTCAAGCTTGAAATTGATCAACAATCAAACTTCAAACTTCACAAGGGTTACAACCCAACCCTTCTTCACACAAGATTACAAATGAATTTGAGAATATGTACAATAGAGAAACTCCTCAAGAGTAGATGATGTACAAACAATAAAGTTCTCACTAATATCTCACAAAGATATGAACTAATTTGGCTTCAAGAGAGAATGATGTATCAAATGACTAATATCACACAAAATGATGTAACCTAAGTTTGTGTATGATCATTAGTTGATTTAGGACTCGTACAATGAGTATATATAAACCCATCAAATAATATGGCCGTTAGGGGCAAAAATAGAGCCGTTTGATTTCAGAAGAAACTAGCCGTTATGAGCAATCTTGGGCAAACAGTCGACTCTTTGAAGCAGACAGTCAACTATCTTGCTACTAAAATTCATGTTGCAGCTTCTGTCTCAAGCGGACGACTAAATAGTCGAGTACATGGCAAACAGGTGACCAAACAGTCGACTGTCTTGAGCAAATAGTCGACTGTCTTGAGTGATAAAACTCAAAACAAGTCTTTTACAAAAGTTGCAACTTTGACTCATCATGACCACTTGTTCCCACTGAAACTTGGCTTAGATAAAAAAGTTTTCCAAAAGATATATAAACCAAAACAAAAGGATAAAACATTTTGTTTTTTGAGTCCATATAACCCACTATGAGTTTGAGTCAAATTTTGATCAAAATGTGATTTTCCAAGTTAAAAACAAGGTCTATGGAGGTCATAGTCTATGGAGGTCAGTCTTTTGAGCCAATGTAGTTCAATCCTAATTGAGAGATTTACATATTTAAGTCCTAATCACTCACATAAGATATAAAAAAACAAAAAAACAAAAAAAAAAAACATGGTCTTCATGAATAAATCTTCAAATCTTGTGCTAGACTTGTGATATGCTTGAGATTGGCTTCATCTTTGGCTTGAGCAAGACTTTATCTTTGAATGGTTCTCTTCATAGTCCTTAGTGAATATATGATTATTCATATTCACATAAGGTACACTTAGAGTGTATGAGCTTCAAGGGTGCTTCAAGCAATGTTGAATCTTCTTCATTGAAGGCTTAAGTCCTGTTTCTTATAAGTATGAATATATTATAAAGGATATACAAGAAATATAGGATAATCAAATGTTCAACATAGATAGCCAATTTATCCATTCAAACGAGTTAACCAAAAGTCCATTAAAGAGGTTTGATATATATCAAAATATTCAACAAAGTATATGCATAAACATAATACAATGTTTGTTATCATCAAAATCATTAAACAAATATGGATTGAAGCCATAAGGCTAACAAAAACATCACCTAAGATTAGGGAAATGAACATCAATGAAGGAAATTGGTAAAGTCTTATTAAACACAAGCTTTCGATTGTTGAAATCTTCGTTATATGCCTTTTGACATCCGGCGTCACAAAAATAGTGAGGATCACAGATAAAATGAAGTTCGGAAACCCTATATTTATAAAAAATCGAGTAGACTATCTACTGTTAGGATCAAACCATCGAGGGTTTCAGCTAATAATCAGAAATTTTGGCTACTGTTTGAGACCGGTGACCAGACTGTTGACCTGACAGTCAACTGTTTGGCTCTGTTTTTTTTTTTTTTTTTTAAGCAGTTTTAATAGTTCAAAACAGGGTTCAAGCACTTATATTTTGTCAAAAATGTTTGTATTCACGTGCAAGTGTTTAAAACTTTTTAAAATAAGTTCATAAACATGTGCAAAGTATCATTTCACGAAAAACATGTAAGATATGCGCATAAAAGCATAATGATACATATTAAGCATAAAATCTGCAATCATAATCATAAGCATGCATATAAGCAATATCATATTGCTTGAACTAAAAATGTTGATGTGCGCAATAAATTCCCAAGCGTAGGAATCCACCGGTCGTCAAACAATAATTTCTAGGAGTCCCTAGGTCATATCCATAGGGAGTGGAATAGGTTCTACTCGATTCTTAGGTCTTGCTACCCAATAAATGCAAATAAAGTGTAAAATATGGGGGTTTGTTGTTGTGAAAGATTTGTGCCAAATTAATGGCAAGTTGAGAATGAAAACTTGTTAAATAAAGGGGATGGGTCCTATGGGTTCATTCATTCCAAAACCTTTGATAAATGAGCTCTCAAATAAAACTCAACCAAGATTTCATTTACTCTATGGTCTTGGTTGGAGGATTTGACAATAAAGGCTTAAATAAAGTGAAATAAATGATAGAATAAAGTTCAAAACTCTCTTAGGCATTTTCACACACAAGTGATTTGCATATGTGCTCATAAACCAAACACAACAAGCTTAACTAGTCATAAAATGGTCATGAATATGAAATTACAAGGATTCAAAAGATGAGAGAGTGTTTAAACTTCATTCCATTGATATTTGAAAGCTTTTGAGATGAGAGAGCATCATTTACCTAGGGCTTGAAGAAGAAATCCACCATTAAACCCACCTTTGGGTGATTAGCTAGCCATAAATAGGAGTAAATGCACAAAGAAGAACAATAAATGCATAAAATCTGAAATAAATGCTTCTATATTACCAAATAGATGAAAATACAAAGTCTTCAAGCCAAAAGTAAGATGAAACAACTAAAACTATTGATTACAAGTGAAATAAAGTAAGAGCTAACTAAATCTAACATAAACTAAGTGATTAAACTAAGTATTAACTAATCTAGAGAGAAATCTAAGAGAGAAATTAAAAGCCCTAAAAAATCTATGGAGAAAACCTAAGAGAAGAAGAAACTAAGAGAGAGAAACGTCTTGTGTGTAACATCCCCCCCTTTCCACGGCTAATGGGTAAAATCATATTTCCCTTGCTTTAGGGCAACATAAAATTGGAAGAAATTACAAGTTTGCCACCAAAAAGTGAAAATAGAAGTCTGCTGCGCAGGTCCTCTACTACCGGTAGTAGGTTCCTACTACCGGTTGAAGAGCTCACTGGTTCCCTGCTTGAATTTCCTGGAAATTCCTATTACCGGTAATAAGACTCACTACCGGTAGTAGGGAACAACTTTTGCCAAAATGCTTCGTTTTGCTTCCAAACTTCACCAAACTTAATCCAAGCATGCTCCACTACTTTGCAACAAGAAAAGAATCGCCGAAAAGAGGGCCTTCAACCCATTCTTTGACGACAAAAACCTATAAAACATTAAAATGGAACTTTAAGTCAAATGCATCAAAATTATGATATTTGAATTAGAATGTATGACAAAATGGGGATAAAAGCACTGCTAAAAATGTGATTTATGATGCTAATCACATATCAAGTCTGTTGGTCTACACATACCAAATTCACGCCAAATTGTGCAAAAACGATCCTCATTGAGAGGTTTCGTTAAGATGTCTACCAATTGATGGTCCGTACTTACAAATTGAAGTTCAACATCTCCTCTTTGCACTTGCTCTCTTATGAAATTGTGCCTAATTTCAACGTGTTTTGTACGTGAGTACAAACATAGATTCTTAGATATATTGATGGCACTAGTGTTGTCACATCTAATGCGTATGTGATCAAGTGTGACCCTATAGTCCTCAGGTTGTTGCTTTATATACAAGATTTGAGTACAACAACTTCCCGCTGTAATATATTCGGCTTTGGTTGTGGAAAGAGATACCGAAGTTTGTTTCTTACTAAACCAAGATACAAGCGCGTGGCTAAGAAAATAATAGGTGCCACTAGTACTCTTTCTATCGATTTTACAACCGGAAAAATCAGCATTCGAATAACTTACAATAATAAAAGGAACATGCTTAGGGTAAAACAATCCTAAATCACATGTACCAATCAAGTATTTGAAAATACGCTTAACGACAAGCAAGTGAGATTCCATAGGATTAGCTTGAAATAGAGCACACAAGCATACACTAAACATGATATTCGGTCTACTAGCGGTTAAGTAAAGTAAACTACCAATCATACCTCGATAAAAATTTTGGTCTACTTTCTTACCATGTTCATCACTATCAAGCTTTGTTGAAGTATTCATAGGAGTGGGGCTTGGCTTAGCGTTTTCCATGCCAAATTTCTTTAACATGTTCTTTACATATTTGGCTTGATTGATGAAGAAGCCATTTTGAGTTTGCTTGATTTGAAGTCCAAGGAAGAAAGTCAATTCTCCCATCATGCTCATCTCAAATTCATCTTGCAAACATGTAGCAAACTCATTGCATAAAGTATCGTTAGTAGCTTCGAATATAATGTCATCAACGTATATTTGCACTATAAGCATATTATTGTTTCTAATCTTAATGAAAATAATAGTGTCAATTTTGCCTCTAATGAAACCATTATCAAGCAAAAATCCACTTAACCTTTCATACCATGCTCTTGATGCTTACTTGAGTCTATAAAGAGCTTTTGGAAGTTTATAAACATGATTGTGCAAATTGTGATTTTCAAAATCGAGAGGTTGTTCAACATATACTTCCTTCATAATATAACAATTTAAAAATGCACTTTTCACATCCATTTGATAAAGTTTGAAATCTTTATGACAAACAAATGCAAGTAGCATGCGGATGGCTTCTAATCTAGCAACCGGTGCATATGTTTCATCATAATCAATGCTTTCTTGTTGTTTATAGCCTTGGACAACAAATCTTACTTTTTTCTAGCTACATTACCATTCTCATCATTTTTGTTTCGAAAAACCCATTTATTACCAATGGTGGAATGGTTATGTGGTCTAGGAACAAGTTCCCAAACTTTGTTTCTCTCAAATTGATTAAGCTATTCTTGCATAGTTATAATCCAACTTTCATCGTTTTCGGCCTCATTATAGTTTTTAGGCTCAATTTGTGAAACAAATGCAATATGATTGTAACCATTTCTAAGATTAGAACGAGTACTCACCTTGCGTGAAGGATCTCCAATTATTTGATCAATTGGATGATTCATCACAAATCTCCAAGCTTTTGGCAACTCTTGAGGTTCATTTGAAGGTTCCATCTCTTCATTTGAAAATTTCTCCTTAGATTGCTCTTGGGAGACGTCTTTTGGTGTAGATTCACTAATTTTGAGCTTGCTAAGCTTTTCCTCCGTATTTAACATTATTTTGCTATTTTCATCTTCATCAACAACATTTTTAGAAGAGAAAGGATTAGATTCATCAAATGCAATATGCATGGATTCTTGCACCATTTGAGTACGTCCATTATAGACACGATAAGCTTTACTATTGGATGAATAACCAATAAATATGCCCACATCAAATTTGGACTCAAATTTTACAAGATGATTCTTATAATTTAAAATAAAGCATTTAGATCCAAAAACTTTGAAATAGCCAATGTTTGGTTTTCGACCATTACATAGCTCATAAGGAGTTTTGGCTAGAATAGGTCTAATAACCACTCTATTTCCCACATATCAAGCAGTGCTTACCGCTTCCGCCTAAAAGGTTCTAGGAATTTTATGTTCATTAAGCATGGTTCTATCCATCTCTTGTAATGAATGATTCTTCCTTTCAACCACTCAATTTTGTTGTGGAGTTCTTGGAGTTGAAAAGTTCTGTGAGTATCCTTATTTATCACAAAAATTTTGGATGTCTTGGTTTTTAAACTCTCTACCTCTATCACTTCTTACACTAAGGATAGAGTGGCCTTGTTTTTTTCCAATTCTTTTGCATAATTTAATAAATTCGCCACTAGCATCACTCTTGTGAGTAAGGAATAAAACCCATGTCTATCTTGAATAGTCATAAACTAAAACAGAGGCATTGAGTTTACCACCAAGACTTTCTACATCATTTGGTCTAAACAAATTGAGATGTAACAACTTCAAAGGCCTAGATGTAGAGATATGCGCTTTGGGTTTAAAACTAACTTTGATTTGTTTTCCAAATTGGCATGCATCACAAATTTTATCTTTTGAAAAATTTGATTTGGGCAAGCCTAAAACAAGTTCATTTCTAGAAAGTTTTTAGATTAAATCCATATTAGCATGCCCAAGTCTTCTATGCCATAAACAATTTGCTTCTTGAAGAGCCAAAAAACATGTTACATCTTGAGATGCTAAATCTTCAAAACATGTGATGTAAACATTTCCAAAACGATTTGCAACAAGGATATTGTTTTTGTTTTTATTCAAAACATTACAAGAATTTGAAGTAAAATTCATATAATAACCATTATCACATAATTGACTAATGCTAAGCAAGTTATGTTTTAAATCACTAACAAGCAGTACATTGTCAATTGTAATAGTGTCATTGCCAATCTTACATGTACCAATAATTTTACCTTTATTATTATCACAAAAGGTTACATAGCCACCATCCTTGTGAGTGAGGGAGATGGACTCAGCTTTATCTCCGGTCATATGCCTTGAACATCCACTATCCAAATATCATTGATCCTTTTTACGAATGGATTTCAAGCACACCTACAAAGATAATGAAACTATTGGTACTCAATCCTTTTGGGTCCTATAATGTTAGGATATTTAATCTTTTAAGCTCATTAATGGTAATTGTCTTTGGCTCAATTGATTTCTAGGATGAGGGTTCCTTTTTAATCCAAGCTACCATTTTACCAAGTCCTCTTCTACCTCTAAAAGGACATTTGAATGTGACATGACCTTTTCTCTCACTTTTGAGATGTGTGAAGCGTAAATGCATTTGAGAAATAAACTCAACTTGATCCATTTTGAACATTTTAAGATTATAAATAAGCGAGTCAATTTTGGACTTTTTGTCTTGAAAATTTTCTTCATAAATCATCTCAAGTTTGTCCCAAATTTGTTTTGTCGTATCACATTTAGAAATGCATATGTATTCACTTTCACAAAGAGAGTGATATAAAGCTTGTTTGGCCAAGCATTCTATTTGAAAGACTTTGTGGTCAATCTCAGTCCATTCATTTCTAGGATTTGTAGGATGTTTGGTGTGACCACAAACTATGAGCCACATCTTAATATTTTGAGTTTGAAGAAAGATGCTCATCATATTTTTCCAAATCAAATAATTTTTACCATCAAAGATTGGAGGTTGGTTAGGGTTTGTTTTCATTTGGTTTGCCATTGATTTTTAGCTCAACAAACAATATAATGAGCACTTACTCTAATGCCAATTGTTGTCCCAAAATATACTCTAGAAGAGGGGTGAATAGAGTATTGGCAACTAAAAACAGATTTACAAATGAGATTTTTCTGCTTTTAAAAACTTAACAAGTTTAATAACTAGAATGCAAATTGAATCACAACTCAGCAATTAATATAGCAAGTATATGAATTGAAATTCAATAGATAGAGTTAGAGAGATTCAAACACAATGATTTTAACGTGGTTCGGTCTTTGCCTACATCCACGCTTCAAGATCTCCATCTTAAGGATTAATCTACTATCAATCTCACTTCTAGTGGAGATTCAAACCTTTACACAGCCTTCTTTCACAATGGAAGACTCTCACCAACAATTTTCTTTAATGGTGGAGGATTCTCACCAAACAAGGTTTACACAAAACCTTGATCTCACAAGAAATACAAGTGAAGATGAATGAGCACTAATATGATTC
>JAESVK010000627.1:1565117-1630645 GCA_017140935.1 Hamamelis virginiana
TATATCATATATATATATATATAGAGAGAGAGAGAGAGAGAGAGAGAGAGAGAGAGAAGTGATCTAATAAGCATTTGCTCACTTTAACTAAAGTTAGCAAATAACACAAGCCCTTGGATTCCTATTCACTTAATGGATGATTCATCTCAAGATTCAAATCCAAGGGTTTGTGTTATTTGCTTACTTTAGTTAAAGTCATCAAATGCTCACTAGATCATTTTTCTATATATATATATATATAAATATATATATATTATGAAATTTTAACATTGCATCACCGTGATTTTTGGCATATATGGCATTTACAAGAACAATGTCTAATTTAATGGTTAGTTTTTCAAAATATGTATACTACAATTATCTATTCTTTATATTCTCAAATTTACCTTTCATTGCAAAACAATAGAAATCTACCCTCCACCCTAAGCTCCCATTACACCAACAAAAATATATGGGTATCGATAGACTTCCATATTCTCAAATTTACCTTTCATTGCAAAGTGAAGCCATATATGCTACTTAGACCAGTAGGTCATTGACATATAACAAATAAGTCATTATGTTTCTAGTCATAGTGGGTATATCAACCTTGTAAATGAATTGCTTTCCTTTCAGAATTTTATAAATATATTCCGTTACAAAAAGTATATAAGTAGTTTTTTGTCAATGGTTTTTTTAAAAATCAGGATCCAACTCAATAACTTAAGTTACCCAGTGGAGGGCCTGTAAAACTTATTAATCAAACTTGAATGGTGTGAGAAACTGATGCAGGATAAATCCTTCAACATGTGTATCGATATGGTGCCATGTATTTCTATTTTACGGAAAAGATTTCGGGTTCCAGTTACAATATCTCCAATATACGATGTCGTTTACTATGCTTTCAAAATGAGATAGGGAAAAATACTCCAACCTCATACTGATAGTCTGATACACAAACTCAACACAGATATTTTCCTCAAATTTTATTTAATAATTTGAATTTTATTTCCACCTATTATATTTGAAATGAGAACCAGTAATACCAAAACTGCCAAATCTCAATCTTAAAGCCCCTACAAGCCTCAACATCTTCAGCAGCAGCAGCAGCAGCAGCAATAACAATGGTAGTACTGAATTATTACATCTCGGTGAACTCCACATCAATTCCCATCTCTCAAGACTCTGCAACACCATCTCCACCAAACCGTAGAGAGACCAAAATCATACTCCCCAATAAAAAGCCCCTCAAATGGTCCACAGGGGTGGCTCCCGGCGATTACGGTGGCCCACCGACGACGACGAAGCTTCGCAAGTACTGGGGAGGCGAAGAAGAGGACCCTTTGACTTCTGATGACTATATATGGAACAAAGACTTCATGGGTCGGATGAAAAGATTGATTCAGGACCCAGATTCTTCTTCTTCCACTCAATTGGCTCCTGTTAAGGTTCGATAAATCTATGTTTTATCTTATTTGTATGCATGTGTGTTGATATGTTTGTGTATGTGTTTTCTGTGTTTTTGCATGAATTATGTGGTTTAGTTGTTTAGTTTGATTGTGAAATCAGTTGGGTTTTGTTTAATTTTGGATGAAATTAAATGGGTTTCAGTTTACTCATGAAATTAAATGGCTGGTTTTTTCTTGTGGAAATTCTCCGTTTGCTTGCTAAGAAAACTGGGGGAACGAAAAGAAATTCAAGTTTGAATGATTTGTTATTTGATTGTAATGAATTAAAAAGGACTAATTCACCTTAAAGTAGCTGTTGTGATACTACCCAGATTTGGGTATTAAGGTAACAAAAAATAGTGAATAAACTAAAATAAAATAAGCACTCACACTCAAGCACAAAGGATTCCACAATCAAAGACAACAAGAATCTCGCAATGGAAGAAACAATACGAGGATATTTATCTCTCAACCCTAGAGCCTCTATACATCCTGAGGAAAACAAAAAACTCTCTTTATCTCTTCCCTCTCTCTGGTTTTCTACAGTTCTCCAAATGCCTTTATTGTCTCCTATTTATAGGAACAACTGTAAACCCCCGCTCGAACTTGGCTTTCAGAATGAGCTTTGTCATCATGTCGGTTGGATTCTCTGCTGTAGCAATTTTCTTCACTACAATAGCACCTTGAGAAATTACATCTTTGGCAAAGTGAAACCAAACATCAATGTGTTTGGTCCTCTCATGAAATATTTTATTTTTGTTCGAATGTATTTCACTTTGGCAAATGCAAAATACCGTTGCTAAGTAGCTAAATCTTATTTCAAGCCCACATCACCAACCAACCCCAATGCCAAATAGCTTCTGTAACTGCTGTATATTATGCTCCAGTGGTAGACAATGCAACTGTAGATTGCAATGTGGCTTTCCAACTAATGGCACAACTAGAAAGAGTGAAGACATAACCTCTCAGAAACCTCCTTTTATCCAGATTTCCAGCATAATCTGAATCAACATATCCAATAATACTACTAGAAGTGTCACTATCTCTGTCATATAACACCCCAATATCTATAGACCTCTAAACTATTGGAGTATCCATTTACTGCCTGCCAATGGACCTTTCCGAGTCTATCGATGTATTTGCTTCTGACCCATTTGGGAAATCTTCAACTTATGCTTTTAAAGAAAAAGAAAAAGAGAAGCAGAAGTCTATTTAAGCAGAAATAGAAGTCAGTTGTGTTTGGAAACTATATTTTACAAGTGCTGTTGACACTAAAAGTGCTTTTACTGTCTGTTTGGATACTATCCGATAAAGCTGTTTATAATCCTGAATTGGCACTATTACCCTTGCAGAAAAGTGCTTTATTTTCCTACTTGACAATAAATAATAAAATTATAAAAAAGCTAGTAAGTTTAACTATGTTTCATATAAATGTTAATATAAAGGTAAGTGCAAAGGGCAAGGTTGGGTCACAGAGGGAATTAATTTTTAGTAAAGTTCATGCTACAAAGGCAAGGTTGGTGTTTGCAAATTTCATTAATCAATAGAAACTTACACTTTTACGAAGAGGAGGTCCTAGGTGCTTCATCCTAAAAGCATAAAAAAGCACTTTTTCTGCTTCTCTCTTTTTACCTAAAAACACCAAACTTGTGCTTTTAGGCACCAAAAGCAAGCACTTACTAGACTAACTACATGTGAAATGTCAGGCCTATAGCAAACCATGATATGCATGGTGCTATGGACTGCATTAGTGTAAAGAACACATGACATGTGCTCCACCTCCTCCTTAATCCTGGTTGACGAAGCAATTGAGGGTTTGAAATGCACTGCTAATGGAGCACTCCCAGGCTTCGACCCTTGCATACCAAGCGTTCCAGCACCTTCTCAATATATCTAAGCATAACAGAATTGCTCTGTATGCCTTCTCCATGAGTTCTTCCTTGTTACTTGCCGGCATCGAGTCTGGTAGGGCATCTGTACCCTTAGTGCTTGCTGCACTAAACTGGTAGGACCAGCAAAGCATGCATCTTTATATGCCACAGGCTGAAATCATTTTCCCATCAAATTTCTCTACCTCAAACTTTGCACCCATTGCAAACTCCCAAATCATACTGGTTTGCTACGATATAACACAAATTTGGGTATAAAGGCAACAAAAAAATTAATGAGAAAAGTAAAATAAGCATTCACACACAAGCACAAAGGATTTATGTGGTTTGGCTTTAGCTTACATCCACGCGCAAAGGCAACAAGAATCTCACTATGAAAGAAATGATACAAGGAAATTTATCTCTCAACCCTAACCCCACTATATAACCAGAGGAAAAATAGAAATCTCTTTCTCTCATCATTCTCTTTGGTTCTCTACACCTTTACAAATGCCTTCATTGTCTCCTATTTATAGGAGTGGGAGAGAAAAAAAAAATGATAAATTTTTTTATAATTCCGCATGAATTGAGGTGGATTTCATTGCAAAGACAAAGCCAGGTTCCATAGCACCATTGGTGCCACGATTAGAGGTAAATAAAATAACAAATGGAGGCTCAATTTTTCTTCTTCCCTTTTGGTGTCTACATTTGTTGAAGAAGATAAAAATGTTGTGCTAGCGGAAGTGTTTCTTGGCACGTGCTGCTATGGAGTACGCACAAACACAATAAAGGGAAAAACAACCACACAAACACAAGGATACATGTGGTTTGGAAAGATGCCTACCTCCACAGAAGGGAGAAGATCAAAATCCACTATTCAGTTATATGGATTAGAGTACAACGACACTCTATCTCACTCTCTCATATCCCAAACCCCACAAAATACAAGACTTACTCACGCTCTATCTGGTTGAGAAGCTCTTTACTGTCGTATGTTCTCTTTGAATCCTAAACCCCACAGAGTACGATTCACGCTCTACATGGCTAATAAGCTCTTTACCCTCGTGTGTTCTCTCTCACAATCATTCACACTACCAAAAACAATACTCTCACAATTTAACCTAATTGAGTAGCTCTCTTCACTTGTGTGCCCGATCACCAACTTTATAAAGAACCTGACCGCACAACTTCGTCGAGAAAGCTCTCAACTCTGTGTTGAAGTGCATCATGTCGAACACCAACCCCGTAGAGTATAAGACTCTTTCAGGCTCAACCTAGATGGGAAGCTCTCTACACTTGGTGTCTAAGGTTTTTCCTTTTGTTCCTTTTTTTCTCCACATTTTCCTTTTATAATGATCTTAACCTCTTAGGTCGGCAATCCAAACTAGAAATCAACTTGGACTTTTAATTGGCAAGTTGAAACAAATAGTAAACTGCAAATACAAAATGGACCAGCTTAGTACCAATTTGGACCGGTCCATTTGTTGTTGGTAGGTTTTGAGTCTCTGGAAGCAACATCAACCGGTCTGGGTCTTCGATGAACTGATCCAGGTCATCAAAACTCCAAATTTTCAGATAAAACCTGTACTGTTCATTGATCGATTATCCATTACATTGATCGATCTTCCAACTCAAACCTTGATTAGACTGATGATCCCATAAATGGGTTAGTCATCCAAACATGAATACAAGACATATTCTCAACAATCTCCACCTTGGCTCGTATTCTCCTAAGCCATCTCACAACAAAAAGTTGGTCAAAGAAGGTGGCTCAAAAGTGAACCACTATTGTTGAAAAACAAGAACAAAATCCACCATTTTTTTTTCAACTTATTTATTTATTTATTTAATTTATTCACCTCTAATCAAGGAATTAAATATCAATATCGACAAGTATCGACAAATATATTGATAGTTCTGAAACATAAATATATCAATAGGTATATCGATTGTATCGGAAATATCTATATCGATTCAAAGATATGATGGATTTATTATCGATAAATATCAGTAAAGATATGTAAGTCTAATATCTTATTGATACCCTTAGATATACATATATATTGGAGATATATAGAGGATATCAAAGATATTTTATTCCATGCCTCTAATCATGGCACCAATGGTGCCATGGTACCCGGCTTTGTTTTGCCATGAAATCTGCCTCAATTCATGTTGAATGATTAGAGATTTTATCATTTTTATTTGTTCTCTTGAACTCCTATAAATAGGAGACAAGGAAGGCATTTGGAGAGGTGTAGAGAACCGAAGCGAGGGAAGTGAGAGAGAGAGAGTTTTTTGTTCTTTCCTCTTGATGTATAGTGAGCTTGGGGTTGAGAGATAAATATCCTTGTAGTATTTCTTCCATTGTGAGATTCTTGTTGCCTTGCCCATGGGTAATTGGGTATAGGCTAAAATACAAACCACGTAAATCCTTTGTGCTTGTGTGTGATTGCTTATTTTATTTTTGTCATTAATTTTTTGTTGCCTCCGTTCTATCACAACAGTAGCCAAATAGTTGTATTTTGCTTGGCTAATGGGAAATTTTGGATCCCAAATTTTAACTTCTTTTCATTTCCTAGCTCCCTTTTTTTAGCAACCACTCAGAGCTCAAATGATTATAATTGGAATCCTTTTTTGTAACTCAATCTTAGTGCGTTTAATTTGGCTGTGATTTTTTATTTTTTGTTTGGTTGCTGAGAAAGAAGAGGAGAAGAAAAGGAAAATTGAATTCTTTTATTTTTCGTTCTTTTGGTTATCTAGAAAATGATATGACAAATTTAACTGAGTCTTCTACAACTATTTGGTTGAGTTGATTTTTTTTTCCTTGGGAACCAAACAACAGAAAAATGTAGGACTTTAAATTTATTTCCTTCAATTTTTTTCGGCAACCAAACAGAGCCTATAATTGTTGGTGAAATCAGATGGGTTTTTTATGTTGATAATTTTTTGTGATTTACTGTTAAATACTTTGGTTCTGAAATCAATTATTTTGATGTAAACAGGAAGAGCCTTCTGGGTTTCTTAGCTTGAATAGAGTTATGAGCCTTGAGAGGTTTGCTCTCACTCATATTATTTTGAATTACTATATTGGATTTGATCTTGTTTTAGTATTTATTTTTTCCTTTTTTGCAAATTTGTTTAAATTATGGGTTTATAGTTTGGAAGTTGATTTGAGCAAAGAGCTGACAGCACCTTCGAAGACTGTGTTCAAACAAGTTGAGCCTACAACACGGGTAAGATGAGTAGCTCTGAAGTTTTAATCTTAGTTCGTTATCTTGGGAAATAATGCACTTACAGCTTCACTTAATTTTATTTTTTGTGGACATAAAATGATTATCAGAGCAGTAGCAGAACTACGCCCAGATGGAAACCAGCACCAACACGACGTGAGCAGGAGAAGTGGGATAGAGCAAGTAAGGCTGCCACGGGTGGCAGTGTAAGTCATTTGGATCATCATAGGATTCAATATTACAGAATTTTTGTTTGTATGTTATCCTTCACGACCCCTTTTAGTGCAGGCTATTTGTAAATGTTTTCTCTGGTTTTAGAAGCAGAAAGTTACTGGCTTTTTCTCTCGGAAGAAAGCAAAGTTCCAAAATGCTAATCAAGCAATACCTTAGTTTTTCAGCTTGATATTCCTTGGTTGGATAAATCTCAGTTTTACTGGGTTCTGATTTATCTCTCACCTGCAGGAGGTGATGTTTCGTGAATTGAGGAGGCCTCGTGGGGACCCAAAAGTGTTGGCTGCTCAGTCAAGGGAGCAATATTTTAAAGTATCATTACATCATCTCATCATTTGTTGATGGCCATGCCCTTTGTTTTTCAAGCTTGAAGAATTTTGTTTTGATTTCCATTTTCTTTGGATTTGCTTTTGCAGTTGAAGAGGAAGATGCAAATCCTCACAGTGGGTATAGGTGGTGTTGGTTTAGTCTCAGCTTATGTTTCTTATTCTCCTGAAATTGCAGCTAGGCAAGTGCATCATGGCATGCTTTTCAAATTTTCTATTACATTTGTGGTTTTAGTTTGATAGTATAAGTTTCCCCACCTGCCCATCTCTCAGAGTGTGGTTTGTTAAATTCGTCTGATAGCTTGTTGCTGTGGGTGGTTGACTAGCAAGGCTGCAGGATGAATATTTTGAAATTCAGCTATATTTTCTGTGCACCTGCTTTCTTGATTTTTCCTCCTTTTTTAAATAATCCTTTTTTAATATACGTGCCTGCCTGTGATCAACTGCTTTACTTTTGGTTTTCTGAGCCTTTTCTTTGCTGTTAGCTGTAGCAAGCTGTCTCAGTCGGCTAGCCTGACTTTATCTTATCATACCAAACACCCAGTTCTTTGAACAAAATTTATGCACTTACTGCTCTAAGGAAGCTTAGAAATATTTACCGGTAGTTTAATGCTAGACATCAATTTAAAATTTGACTATTTGTAATTGAAAATTTCCCATTAAGAATGGAAAAATTAGTTTTGACTACTTTATGCCAGTATTGTTGAACTCTCCCATGAGCGTGCCTGGTGCCACGACTCTGTTTTTATGGCCATGCAAGTGGGTGCCTGGGCATTTCTAGACTAGGTGCTCTCTTTATTCCCATCTGTGCACCTGAGTTCACATTGCGTTCTGCATTCACCTGATGTTCCTAGGTAAGTAGCATAATAACAATAAATAGGACAGTTACACCATATTTAAGTATTTTAAGAGGAAAATAAATAAAAAATATGTACTGTTTGTAGCTTCGCATGTACTGTGATGCCCAAAGAGAAAAACAAAAAACAAACCTTTCTTATTAGTACCTCAACTCAAAGAAAGTAGTCTCAGAATATAAACGTCACAAAATATAGACTGGAAAAACTGTGACTACTGAAAACTGTCACAGTTCTTCTCAGTGACATTCCTGAGAATATAGTATCTAATCCAGCTGTCAGTTTTACGAACATGTATCCCACAATTATCTACTAGCTTCATGTTTATATAAACTTATGTAAGCATATGCCGACTTAATCATTTATGTATATATATATATGTATGCATGTATGTTAGTGATGGCTCATGCATTTTGTGGTTATTGCCATGACAATGTTGCTCTCTACCACCGGTTATTGACAAATAAGTTTGTGAGAGGGCATTCAAAGTAAACACTAAATTTCCTACCTTTTCATACTTAATTGTTGTTTGTACTTATTTAACATTGATACTCTTTTTTTTTTTTTTTTTTTTTTTGGTTTTATAAAACTTCAAACTCAATTTCAAAGTTAGTTAATTGAACTTAACTCTAGAAAGCCTTACATTCCAAGTACTTGGGGTTGGCCACATGAATAATCTTTTGCCATTTAGCTCTATCTAGGGCTAAATTATCTGCCAAGTTATAATGATTCATGTCTTTTCTCTACTGCCTAAATTGACAATTTTTTTATTTTTATTTTTACATTCCTTTTGTCCTTGTGGTGCATTTATTTTGAATCAAATCACTCCCCCTAACTATTGCATTCACTAGCTTAATGCCTTAATGGTACATGATTCAACCATCTTCGACAACTTCCCCTAATTGTATCCTCATTTGGTGGCACCTTAAGTTTTTGTACGTGCATTCAATTCTCATTTAACCTTTTTTTTCCCTTCTTTTTATTTATTTATTTATTTTTTATTTTTTTTTAGGTATTAGTTGGTTAGCATGAATACTGCTTTTGAACCTAGGTCTTCGGTATATTGCCGTTGAGTTGTTTCTTGTGTTGCTTTTCATCTCTTTCAAACAACATTCTGGAAGCACTTTTCCATTTGATCTGTCACATTCTTGTTCTATAGGCAATATTCTATTCAATCTTTCTCTTATAGATGGTCAATTTAGGATAGTGTGGATGTGATTATATTTTAAACTTGATTACTATTATTTTATTTTCGTTTGTTTCCTCATTCTATTTTTATTTGTTGCTGGGCAAGTTTGTGTTAGAAATAGACGTTTATTATGAAATTGTCTTCACTATTTTATTATACGCATCAAATTACTTCACAAATCGCAATGTATACTTATTGGTTGATTAACTAATAGTGTTGCAAATATTTCACATGGACTCTTAGGCTGTCAGCAGGGCCATTACTGACCCTTGCCTAGGTGTTTTGACAACCATGCTTACGTATAGGTTCAATTTCTAACATATTCACTATTGGATTTTTTAAACTGCCTATTTTAAGAGACTTTGTTCAATGTTTTGTTGGATGTGTTCCCAGTTTGGATCAATAATAATTGTATCAATGATGAACGAATAAATAAGCTTGTGTGTCTGTATACACGTAACACACGTGTGTGCATGTGATTTGTTTGTTGGTTGTATACCTGTTTTATATTCATAATCCTCTAATTGCAAGCGCCTTGCTGGGTAATTCAGAGGTCCATAAGACTATCTGTTTTGAACAAAAAAAATAAGCCTGCAAATTGTTAGTACCCTTAGAAATGGATAGCTCTAAAGCAAGTTAAAGGTGAAGTAAGTTTTCTTAAAATTTTCCAGCTCTTAAAGATGATTTAAGAGTTTTGTAAAGATTATTTTCTCTCCTCGACATTTGATGTAAAACAGTCGTTTCCTTTATTCAGCTTTGGTGCGGGGTTTCTTGGTTCTTTGGTGTACATACGTATGCTTGGGAGCAGTGTGGATTCCATGGCAGACGGAGCTAAGGGGCTTATCAAGTATGTATTACATCACTCCTTTACTCTCAGATGTTAACTATCTATAGTGGATGACTTTTCATTATATATTTGTGATGATTACGTTTGTTTGCTTTGGAATTTATGACATTCATGCCAATTCCGTACTGATCAACCAATGTTGTTCATTCATTGACAGGCAAAACATTACAAAAAGCTGAAAATGTGAGAGAGAGAGAGAGAGAGAGGAACTTTCATTTTAACTTGCTTCTGTGGGGCCACAAAATTAATATTCTCTTTTCAACTAAGAATATATTGTTTTACTTAAATGATCTGAATATATCATAATTTTTGGGTTGATCTTTGAAATATTTGTATGTGCCCAATTACAAATTATGCTTTGTATAATTTTTCAATTTACTTTAAAATTTTTAGTATGATGTCTAGAAAGTTCTGCAAATTTACCATGTGGTAAGTATTCCTAGAGTGGAATCAATTTGTTTAAGTTTAAGTTTAAGTGTTTAACCATGAAGGTCCTAGACTTTAATTGTGATTGAATGTCATTCACTTAAAAGGTGGAATTGTTTCACAACTATATTTGATTTTAAAATTTTCTTCCAAATAGTCTTGATACAGAACCTTTTGCCAAATTCAGCACTGGGATGAAGGTTTCTGTATAGATTGGTTTAAGGGTGATTAAGGTTTGGTATAATAGAGTTTTGAGAGTAAAGTTTGGGATTTTGGGGCTGTTTTAATAGTTGATTGTGTGAAATGACAAAACAGTGTGAATAATAGAGAAATCAAGAGAAGGTAAGGAAGAGAAAAAGAAGGGAAAGAGAAGGGTAGAAAGAGAGCAAGGAGAGGAGAAGGATTTAGGCCACATGGCTTCCGAACAAAGCTCTAAAGCTGTAAATTTTCAATTCAATATTCATTCTTCTGAAAATGAGGAGATAACCGCTCAATAAGTAAAATCCTAATAACAATAAATCACAGACCTTAAATTGAATAAACTGTATTCATACATTGAACCCTCATTAATGAACTTGAAAAGACCAAAATGTTCCTGGCTGTTTAATGCTACTGTAGCATGAATAGTGCTTCATGAAAGTAACATGAACAGTACCTGCTATAGTAGCATAAACAGTATCCATTACAGTACTATCTACAGTAATGCTACAGTAACTTCTTACTAAAATCTAATCTGCTTGTAAATAATTACTGATACTGAATACTTAGCTAATAACTGCCAATTAAATTAGCTAAGTATACCCCGATTTGGATTATAACAATTCCAATACCTAGCTAGGTAAGTAAGTAACTGTGATCAAATTAGCCAAGTACACCCTGATTTGGGTTACTAAAATTCCCAACGAAACCCAATTTGCCACTTTCTTGTAAACATGTCCTACATTGTATTCAACTTGTCAGTCATGCATGTGGGACACACAAAAGTTGGTGTGATAAGTTAATATCTAGGCAATACTGTGCAGTTGAGGTTGATGATGGATCATAACCAAGGTGATATCCCTTCTTGCTTTGTTTAGCAGGTAGTGTCATTTGTATATTGCATGATTAACATGTCAGGAGAATTTATGATTTGAATGTTTCACTTTCTTTCAAGTTTTTTCATTATTGTGAAAGTGGCAGAATAATGTGTTTTTATACTCTGAAGTGCTTATGTTTAGGTTTCATATTGGAGATAAAGCATGGTTGCACAATTGAACATGATTTAGACTTTGGTTATTCATGTTTGCTCGCTTCAAGGTTGAAGTTCAAACATGTTGATTTATCTGTGTACTAACTTTTTTGGTTCTCAATTTTACACATGGAAGGGATAATTATATTAATCATTCTCATGTTTTGGTTTAGCAATAAAAATTATTTTGGTGGTTGACACTATCTGTCATATATAAAAGGTCTTTATTGGATAAATTGGTAAATCAGCATCAAGCTTGGTTCTAACTAGGTTGAATCTTTTGACATTTTGCTTGCCATCACAATTTTCCTAGTTCTGAATAGGAAAGCATTTTTGGGTATTGTACACAGTCTAGTTTATCCGTAAAACTTCATTTTGATTAAAGATTGGGCCTGATTTTAATTTTCTCGTAACCTTACAGAATTCCCAATGTAAAGCAGATTTGGTAGTTGCTTTATATACCATGATGCAGAAGCAGCCTGATGTTGATTTTGGTTTAGAAAACAAGTGTCAATATGGTGTCATGCAAAACCAAAAAATCAATAGGAGAGTTGCTTCGAGAAATGGTGCAAACCCAAGGCCAAAACCAGGGTTGAAAGTTTCGTTTCTTGCAGTTTATATTCCAAATGGAAAATATGTGGCTATTATATCATACATTATAACCATAAAATTTGATTTACAGTTGCACATGACCCTACCATCGTGGCTTACATTCTATTGTCTTGTCTTCACATGTATGAATTCCTTTCTTGCTTATCCTTGATTTCTTTCTTGTCTTGCCACTCAAGTAAGCCATTTGCATTAACCAAAGAGAAATGAACTAAATTTCTCTTATAACTTTGTAAAATTTAGGAAGTTGAATAGGTTACAGCTAGCATAAGTAATTAAAAAGGGGGAAGCATTGAACAACAGTGGCCGACTTCCAGTAGTACTTGTCACTCTCATTTAACTCCTTCAAATATCACTGAGAACCTATAATTTGGGCACTTACCTGATTGTCTCCTTCAACAGGAATACGATATGTTGGATACTATAGAGGCTTAATTCTAGAGACAATAACACAACCATACGAGTATTTGCATAATGGACCATGTCTCATGTGTCTCTGGGTGTGAAAGAACCAAAGGACCTTCTTAAATTATAAATAAAAAAATGGTTATAATATAAACAAAATAAATGAAATGTCAAATACGGGAAAAATGTAAAATATGTTTAGGTGCAACAATATTGCATGCAGCATGCTACAAACAGTCTTTTTAACACATTTCAGAAGCAAATATAATCGGGAATGTTTGTACTTGCCCAAATTGGTGGCTACTTGCTGGTTGTGTTGACATGTATCTGCCATATTAGAAGTTGATGGGAGAAATGTCCTATACATAATAGTTAAAATTCTGTTCCCCAATTCCAAATCAAATGCTGCAATGATTTCTAGCAAAAGGTCGTGTATCTAGTTTAGCTTGTCCACGCACAAACAAGGAGGAGGAATAAGAGAGACACATTTTTGGTATTTAATGGTGCTGACTTAGAATTATTCAAAATTTTTTGCAACATTTCGCCTCCTTTATAGTGCCTTATTTTTTTGTTGTTCAATTTACAAATTTATAATTAGTGCCAACAATCTTGTCCATAAAGCTTTACATTGGACATTACTTGTTCAGGAGATTCAATTGACACCCATGGGTTTTATATCTGGGCATTAATTGTGTGTGCATGAAATTTCCATCACTCAGTTTGAATCAGATAGAAATGGAATTGCCTTTTATCTTTGTGTGTGCCCCTTCTGATTTAGAGCGCATCAGTGCAAAGATGGCTGGTTGCCAGTTTTTTAGCTTACTAAAGCTTCACTTGCAGGGGAGCAATTTCGCAGCCAAGGCTATTGGTTCCTGTTGTATTAGTCATGATTTATAACCGGTGGAATGGGTAAGTACCTCTGCTAGCATGCTCTTTCTGGTATTTTGATTCATATATTAGCATGAAGGATCCTATTTTTTAAATCCAACCATATTTGAAAACTATTGTTTCTTGTGAGGATTTGTCTTTGCCTTTTTCTTGTTGATATGTGATTGTTTTATTTTATAATTCCACGACCCTCTATTATTTATCTGTTTTTGGATCATTTTGTTCTTTTTTCTCCTTTTTTAATCTGCTTTCGCTTGAGATTTTCTGCTGCACATTTGTGCCCCTTTATAATGTAAATTCCCCTTCTTCCTACTGTTTTGAATATTGCCTCTTTGATCCATAGTTTTCAGACTTGATATAGTTCTACTCAATTTGAAGTGATTGTAGTTTGCCATTTGTATGCTGTCTAGTGAATTTGCTTTGTTTTGGGCAATTTACATATAGTTCATTTAATATGCTATTTTGATTGACTAAGCTTGGGAGGTTAAGTCACTAGGTTCACATGTCCAAGTCCCTAGGTCAATGACCTTGGCTTAATATATTAATGCATTCAAATAACACCAAGAATGAGTTTGATCCAAAAAGATTTAGGGGGAAACTGGATGTCCCACAAAAATGATATAATTCCATTGTGTTTTACCTATATTTTAAAACGAGAGAAGTTTGTTTTACACAACATACTAAATATTCCATTTCATATTATGGCTTGAACTATCTTTAGGATTCCAAGAGAAGCTATCTACAATTTTTTCGTGATTATTTTTGCTATTTATTTGGCAATAAATCCATGCTAATGGGTTTCTTACAATTGTGGTAAAAGTTATTTCATATTCGTAGTACGTCTGAAAACCCAGTACACAAATTGGTATATAAAAAAAATCTGCAGCTACACATCTCTGATTTCGGTAAGTGAATTCACTGTGAATCATGAATTTACCAGAGGGCTAGAGGTGACAATGCTCTGTTTGGGTGCAGAATTCTTGTCCCAGACTATGGATTCATGCACTTAGAATTGATACCAATGCTGGTGGGATTTTTCACATACAAGATCGCCACTTTCGTCCAAGCCATAGAGGAGGCAATGACTATAGTTGGGAAAAAGACACAAGTTGAAAATTAAACCACTTCCTGCATGTGAAAGCTGGCACTGCATGTATTTCTGATGCAGTTTGCTGTGGTACATGAATTTTACCCTCTCTATTGCTGCTATATTTGTACCATTGTTTTTTTATTTACAAATGATGGATCTTAGTTTTTGGCCCGAAGCTGACTTTGTCAGAATACCCAAAATTATGCCAACCTAATTTGAAAATTTTAAATTATTTGGTCTGATTTTCCTGAATTTTATTTAATTTCCTGGATTAAGGGAAAATTTCCAAAGGAAATATATCTTTTTTTTTTTTTTTTTTTTCATTTGAGATTTAACCTCTATCCAGGTTGGCACCTTTTCTAAATTCGAATTTTGCTATCTAGTCACGGAAGCACGCCATATCTACAAGTCATAAACTCATAATTTGCATCCATTTGGAAAATTCTTTCTTGATTTCATTATTTCCAATTTACAGATTATGGTTTCACTTATTCACTGAGCTGCTAGACGTGAAGGAAAACTTGGATATGTGGGAAAGAGAAAAATTGGGACCGACAAATTGGTCTCACCTTTTATTTTTATTGTACGGTTGCAAAATCTTGGAGAGACAATAAAAAGCTTTTGTAATTATCTCCGCAAACCATAAGATTAAATAAAATCATTCTTTTGAGAAAGAAATTTTCTTTTTGATCATTGATTGTTTTGATAATAATTTATATATATATGTATGATAAAAAGTTCTGATCATTTGATGCCAGCTGCCAGCTGAGAATTGGATTTTGCCTGTTCACTGCTAGGAATATACTATATTTTCATCCAAACGAGATGATTATCATAAAACCATTTGCAAAAAAAAGCGCAGTTTTTCACTGGTGCAAACCAAAATACATCTATTTATATTAAAGCAAATTCTTGTTAGGCAATACAGATACAGGTTCAGAGCTCGATCTGATAGATAGACAGGATTCATTTTATACTATATTATACGTAATTTAAGAGGCAAGGATTTAGCTAAACACGAAATAACTATGCCTCAACCAGTGTTCTGCATGCCGGCAGCAATACCCTTCATGGTCAAGATGAGGGTGTCTTCCAGGCCAGGAGGATACTCGCTTGTTGGGTTAAGCTTCACAAGTTCTGCAGCTGCCTTGCTCGATTCCATGATCTCCTTTGACAGATGTGGCCTCACCTTCACATTATAGCTGGGGTCACGAATTCGCTTCAGTGTGTAGGCTTGGCAGACGTTAAGGGTCGTGATGTATGAGTCACGAAGACAGAGTCTCTGCCTCAAGTACGGGTCTCCTTCTAGAAGATCTTTGTGCCCAGCGACCTACACGGAAACAGAAAATGGTGTGAATTGTGAAATGACTCAAAAAGCAAGATATTAAACTTTTGGCCAAGTAAGCCATCCTGAATTCAAGCAAAATTCGGTTTCTCCAATTCAAAAGCATCCAGAAACATGCAATGGAGATGGGGCAATTCTCAATCGTAGAAAAAATAGAAGGCTTACTGATCAGATATTTGGGAGACAATTGATAAATAGAACTCAACTTTTGGTGGGTAACTAGTCACAGTTCATTTCTTAAAGCCACTAGTAATTTTCGCTTGTATTACCTGAAGGAGAAGGCGCTTAGTTTCTTCATAGTTGGCCCTCAAGTGCTCCCCAAATGACCACAGGTCTTCTGAAACTAGGAGTTTGTCATACAAAGCAGCGATCCCAGGGTCTCCCTTGGCAAACACCATCTCAACTAAGTCAATTGAGACTCTGAAGAAAGGCCATTCATTGTACATCTCCTGGAGCATATGGAGATTCTTTATATCCTTCTGAATTACATGCTTAAATGCAGCTCCAAAGCCAAGCCATACTGGGAGATGGAACCTTGTCTGGGTCCATGCAAAGATCCAAGGGATTGCACGGAGTGATTCAATGCCCCCACTTGGCTTTCGTTTTGAAGGACGGCTGCCGATGTTCATCCGACCATACTCCAATTCTGGTGTTGCCTGCAGTATAAAGAAAATGATATTTATAATTATAAGATCATCCTTGTTATTTACTCGGTCACAAAATCAATGTGAAAATATGGCAAAGAAAGTCAGGAAACCAGTGCTAGCTCTCAGCAAGACACTCAAGAATAAACTGAGAAGTAAAAAGTAAAATAAATTTGAGTGAGGGTGAACCAATGCATGTTAAGAGAAGTAAATGTCACTAGAAGTAACTCAAAAAGATCGTTCGAAACTTATTCATGATATTAGTACTGGCCATGGGTTATTGAATTGAAAATTATTCAACTTAGGTACGTTAATGGAAAAGTCAAACACAACTCAGGACTGTGCCAAAATTGGGAGAATTTGTTATGATGATTAAACTGGATACAGTGTCAGGACAACAACGAAGGAGATGTAAGATACTTACGAGGCGGAAGTACTCAACGAAACGGGGTTCCTGGAAAACTATGGAACGGTATTCCTTCGTAGCAACAACTGCCATTTCGTCCATGAGTGCACGCCATTCTGGCTTTGGCGACATAGGGGGACGCATTCCATGTTCGAGTGTAGCAGCTGTGAAACGTTGGAGTGTTCTAAAACACAAGTGCTCCTCCCCAAAAGAATGTTCAATAACTTCCCCCTGAACAGTCACACGAAGTGACCCATGAATCGTGTCAGGTGGTTGAGACAGTATAGCAAGATGAGTAGGTCCCCCTCCTCTTCCAACTGTCCCTCCTCGACCGTGGAACATAGTAAGCTTCACCCCGTATTGCTTTGCCACCTTTATGAGCTCTTCTTGAGCCTTGTATAACTGCCAAGCTGCAGAGAGACGGCCCGCATCCTTTCCTGAATCCGAGTACCCAATCATGACTTCTTGCTTCCCATCAATCCGATTCCGGTACCAATCTATTGAAAAGAGACGAGCCACAGCAGCAGGAGCAGCCTCGAGATCAGCAAGCTTTTCAAACAATGGAACAACCCTTAATGGCTTCTTCACACAGCATTCACGTTGTAAAAGCTCAACAGCAAGAACATCAGATGGAGCTGTTGCCATTGAGATTATGTATGCACCAAAATTGTCTGAGGGAAGTTCTGAAACGACATGGAATGTGTCCAACACATCTGCAATTTCTTCAGTCTTGGGAAGATCAGGGCCAAAAAGAGGACGCTTGCCTCTAAGTTCAGATAAGAGCCATTCTTGCCTGCGTTCCTCAGACCATGCTCGGTAGGACCCAATGCCAAGGTGTTTTGTTATAGCATCTATGACATCAGTATGCCTATCAGATTCTTGCCGGATATCGAGCCTCACAAGTGAAAGCCCAAAGGTAGAAACTTGCCGTAAGAAATCAAGAAGGCTTCCATCAGCAATTGGCCGATCACCAGAAGAGCAGAGCGATCTATAACAGAGTTCAAGAGGCTCCAGGAACTACAAAAATTATATTAACAAAAAAAAAAAAAAAAAATCAGTACTTAGAAGGTAGTATTACATCAGCAACAGAGATTGCCTTGATGGCTCATTGATTAAATTCTAAATCTATCACTTACATTACCTAAATTGTTTCCATTTATTGGTTAGATGTAGACAAAATCCATCAACAAAAATAAAATAAATCAAACTGAGGGAGAGATCCTATTCTTTGATTTGGACATTTTTTGTTTGTTTTTCCCCCTTTTTTCAATTGCATACAATGTGCGACATTGTTATTAATACGAGTAGTTTAATTTATTCATCTGATATAACCTAAATAACAGTAGTTTTTATGGTCAAATCATTATCCTCAATACCAAACAATGGGAGACCTCAGTACCTAAATTTAAACCAAGGTGCACATGTGAAATATTGAGTGATCACCAAGCCTAATACCACCTATGCACCTAACTGCCTAACTGTGAAATAAAACCCAGCTGCACCACTTGCCACTTAACTGAGATTTAAAGACATTGCAGCCGATCATCACAACAACAAATTCCTACCGTGTCAATAACTCCATGTCTTTGGAGAAAAGTAGAAGAATTATTTCAATATTGTAAGAAATATATTAGAGTTAGCAGTAAAATTATTCAAGTTTCCTCAATAACAAGATTTGGTGAAGTTATTGTGATGGAGAGACCTGCTCAACGTTGGTGAAAGTCGCCTCCTCAGGAATGTCAGAGATCCCATTGGATAATAAGTGACGAGAACGTTCACGAGTATTATACAGCTTGTCCCTCACATAACCGAGAATAACACGATAAGGCTCACTAGGAGGAATTTGTTTCCAAAACTCTGCAGCCATAAAGCATTAATGAGAACAAAACATTGATGAAATCAATTAAAACTATTCAACTAATGAATCAATTCTCTAAGACTAATGAAAAAATAATAAAAAGAAAATTTTTTCCCCACCCAAATGCGGAAACAAATTAGAAGAAAAATCACTTACTAAATATTTTAGATATATTTCTGTTCACGTAAGTGAATTTGATTAAAGTATTTATGATATTTAACCTTCAACCATACCAACTTTTCAATGCTAGAATGAAATTTAAGAATAAGATTCCAACTTTTTGAATTTTGAGCAAATGTCAAAATTGAAGTTCAAATTAAATTAACCAGGATTGCATACCTATAAAGTGTTTTGCATCTCGCTTTGAAGATCTGTGAAGTTCATCTGCACGAGCACGGAGTTCATCATTGCATCGCCACATTGACAACTGCCAGGAAAAAAAAAAAAGGGAAAAAGAATAAATGAATAGTCATTATATAAAGGATATAAGAAATATACTGAAACAAAATAATGGTCTGAAGATTAAGAATCCAGAAGGAGATGCTTGAGAGTGAAGGGACCAAAGAGCTGTAGCTCAGTTGGTCTCTGGGTTTTCCCTATGACTTCAAGATAAGAGGTTGAGAGTTCAGATCAGCTGAAGTAGGGTTAGACATTTTAGGCATGTAAAAGAGTTGCACTTTTACAATGTTCTTGTTAGTAACTGATAAAAAAAAAAAAAAAAAAAAAAAAAAAAAAGTGGAAGGAATTTTTTTTTATACCTCGAACATAAGATCCTCTATCTGGGAAAAGTACAAGTTAGCAGCCATCATTCTAGCCAATAAGCATACATCCCTCGTAACTTCAGGAGTTACCCTCGGGTTTCCTGCAGTCCACAGCAGATGTTATGCTAGCAAAGCACTACAATCTTGGAAGGTTGTGCACGCGCGTGAGAGAGAGAGAGAGAGAATCATGTTCTCGACAACTGTTATTAATTAGTTTCTCTTCCTCACCAAAGAAAATATTTTCTCAATGTTGTCCCTATGCTGTCGTCCCCTTAAAGAAAATTAGAAAGAAAAATTCAGTACTTTACCCTTTAAATAAGAAATCCCACTTAGTCACACAGACACAAAAAAAAGGGGAAAAAAACTCCATTTATCCTTTTCCTTACTATCTGGAAAAATGAATTAACATTTGCAGTTTCAATTGGCACTTTTTCAACTATCAAGGAAATGCAGTAGAGGATATGCTCATCAAGACATTTAGTGGGGGTAAGGATTATACCATCACGATCCCCACCCATCCAAGAAGAGAATTGTATGAGAGGGGCATTGTAAGGAACGCGTTCATTTATCCCAAGATTCTTCAAAGCCGTGTCAACACGGCGTAAAAATTTTGGTACTCCTTTCCAGATCGTCTCATGGAAGTAACTCATTCCTGCCCTCATCTCATCTTGTGGAGTTGGAGGAGTCCTCCTGATTTCATCTGTACGGAATGCAGCTTGAATCTACAAGGGAAGAAAGAGACATGGGTCTAGAAAAGGGGAAAAAAGAAAGACACAGAAAAAAGGAAAAAAAAAAACAAAAACAAAAAAAAACACAATAGCAGCAGCAACAAATGATGCTAATTCAAGCTTCCACTAGTAGTTTATGAACATTATTCCGAAGTAATATGTTCATACATATCTCATTTTATCAACGTTAGGCTATGTAAATTACAGTGAAGGGATGATAATGAAAAATGGAAAGTGGAAAAAGATTCGAAAACCAGTCCTATGTCAGTGTAAAAATATAGGATGAAGTTTAGGGACTTCGTGATTGTGCATTGCATAAAACAAATAACAAAATTTTGACAAATACATGCTCTGAAGTCTAAATATAAATAAATAGCATATGGAGTTCCTAAACTTTAAGGTTCAGGGATTGACATAAAAAATTAAGAATATGTTAAGATCTCCTACCAAATGCATAATGCTGGTGTTCATGTCCTAAACAGAAAACTCAGAACAAAATGAACTGCGCTATGGATGTTGGTACCAGAATCAGCAAAAGATGCAAAAATAGGACTGTCCTTCCTACATATTGTTGAGTAGGAGTAGTGAAGAAGTAATATTGTTTGTTTTTTAAGCATAGCTCATCAACAAGGGTTAAGCAAGCAGCTCTTTCTGTTACTGAAAAGGCAAGCCATAATTCGCAATATCTGAATACCTGGAGTTTAAACACGCCTCAAAATATAGACATCTAATTTATGAGTGGGTTTTATTATTCTCAAATCTTCAACTGCTTCCAAATGCACACATTAACCTCAATAAGAAATTTCACGTATGAGAGAGAGAGAGAGAGAGAGAGAGAGAGATTCCTGATGACAAGGACATGAGGTGCTAGCCTGGTCACCAAGATTTTCCAAGGAGACCAGGACAAGTTTTGTACATGTGTTAGCTTTCAAAGCTAAAAAGACTTACGAGCAACAGTTACAATAGTAATGTCTCAAAAAATCGTGCAGAACAGAATTCAACCAATTTTGTATCCTAACATGTATCATACATACATAAAACATAACCCTTTCACCACACATAAACATGATATCATTAGTTCGTACAGCTTCCCATCTAGGTAGAAAACTCCATCAAGGATTGAAATACATTATAATGTTCTTACATAAACCGTAAGAAAAGCTGAATTAGGGTTATCTTATGATACTAATCTTTGATAGAATTGCTTACTACATTTACCTCAGCAATTTTTAGAGCACTGTCTCATCCAACAAAAGAAAATATGAAAACTAGGTAGAAAAAAACTGTCAGAAGAGTGTTTTCTATTAGTATAGGGTTATTCGTGCAAATTTTATATGAGTTGGTATAAATACTTAAATGAGAATCCAAATTCTCTCATTCTTTTACTTTCATATTTTTTTTCTTCTCTTTCTCTTCTCCTTTCTTCCTTCATCATTCCTTACTAAACAAACTCGCAGATTAACTAAAAGATATAGAGTTGGAATAGAGTTGTTAATTTACAAATCAGTCTTTTAGGTAGATAAATCAAAATACAATCACACTTATGTATTTCACAAAAACATTATCCAAACACTGGTAACCACATACCTCCCTCTGTAGAGCCTCATCAAGCTCCTGCTTATCATCAGGAGTAATGTCCTTGGCATACAACTGGGTCAAACAATTCCGTATTCTGGAAAAACAAAGGGGAAACACGTATCAAAAAGAAGCTATTCAAAATAAATAAATAATCAACCTCTAGCCCTAATGGTATCTTGTGACCACTAAGAAGTAGGTAATTGCAAGCTCAATCCCACTTGGTAATTAATGACGGGTGCTCAATGGGGCGTAATAAGATATATCCTATATGAATGGCTAACCAAGAGGGCTTCATAGCACTTCTATTGATCCCCTTACATATGATAATTCAGACATGGTAGTAACTGAACAACAAACCTTGCATGCTTCTGAAGTAAAGATCTACGGACAGATTGAGTAGGATGTGCTGTTAAGACCAAATCTACAGTCTGATTCTTTAAAGCATCAAAAACCTCTTCTGGGGACTTCTTCAATTGCACTACAAGCCTCTTGAGGGTCTCTTCAATGTCTGATTCAGTTGTTGCAGAGTTTTCATCGGCAAAGACACCTTTCTTCAACTTGATCCTTCGTCGGTATGCAATCTGAACTTCCTCAGCCAAGTTGGCCAAGTTAAGCATGTGGGAAAAGGATTTAGCAACTACAATTGAGTCCCCAGGATCCAAACTTGTTATCACACTCCCAAGCTCCTCCAACTTCTGAGGATCATGCTTCCCTTCATACTCAGCAGAGAGCTCGTAACAGTCTTGAACCTATCCATATTAGGTCATGACAAAGGATGAATTACCCTGTTCATTACTAGATCTGTCTCCCAGAAACTGCTACCATTTTTATACCTCTTCATGAAATCAATTGATGCAATAAAACAAAAACAGACCTAAGGCATGAGACTACATATTGAAACAGTTTTTCTTTATCCTTCCATAAATCTAAAACCAACCTAAATGCCAGCGATACTACAAGCCTAATTCCTTTTATCCTCAGTTTGGTTGCTGCAAAAATTATAGAAAAGAAGACAAAAAAATGTGTTATTTTTATGCTGTTCTCTCTTCTGACAAATGAAAAACTTGCCTCAACTAAACCAAACTGTTTAATTAGGCACAGTTGAGTGGAGGATTTTTCTTTTCAGGTCCCAAAGATTGAAAATTTTAAGATTTAAATATTTTGAATACTTTCTTTAACCCATTCTTTTCTCAGCAAGAAAATTGAGCATTATTGGATAGCAAATCAAAATTAATGGAGTCTATAACTAAATACTACTTATTGGTGCATGTTTGTCACAAACTAGTAGACAGTTAATCAAATCAATGGTAAAATAAAACTATGGATACAAAATTTCAAAGGAGGTCTTCTTCTTAGTGAAAATGCAGAGTGAATATCTTTCAACACCAACCAACAACCCAATCTAATCTCAAAAAACATCAAAGAAGTTCACAAAGTCTGATGAAATTGAAATGGGTCTTCAATCAATTTGCTATATTTCCACATAATTGGCAGCATGAGCTTGACCATACAGCACAAGAAGTTCTCAAGTGGGCAATCTTTATACAGTCTAAATACAAACGGGATGTTTTAGGGAACCAACCAATAAGCCAATATAAGCGCACAAAACATCAAAAAAGATTTGAAACATCAATAAAATTGAGATGGACTAAACAATTTGCATCATGAACTTGATCGGAGAACACAAAAAATTCTCAAGTGCATGGTCTTTGTGCAGTGTAAATGCAAAGTGGGTATCTTTCAAAACCAACAAAGTACCCAATAAATTTTTCGTTATGAACTTAATCATATAGCCAAAACTGAAAACGTATACTTCAGAAAGTGAAGAAAAAATTCAAACCCATTACAGTTTCTTTGAGATCCTCCCCATGCAAGTCCTGAAGTATGTCAAGAAATCGATCCAATAACAAAGCATCATACTCCACTAGCTTGTCATCCTCAGACACCTTCCCTGGTGCCAACAGCCTCAATTGTGCATCAATTGAGGCCAACTTCTCCAAGTTCCGCGCTGTCATTCCTATATATATGTATGTATGTATATTCCTCTGCCTCTCTCTGTTTATGTGTGTGCGTGTTTGTTCAATGAAGGATTGAATTTGGCACTACGTATGCTATATTTAGTTGAAATTATTTATAAATTTGTTCAAATATATATATAGAGGGAAAGAAAGAGAGACGGATTATATAAAGACGTGTATCAGAAAAAGAGAGGGGGTTCATGATATGAATCTCTTGATACCCATGACAATAAGGTGGCGTGGGTTTGCAGAAAATGGGTACCTTATGATTTCTACACGAGAAAGAGAGCAAAAGGTTAAGAAAAGAAGACAAGATCACAGAGAGAAAGAGAGAGAGAGAGATGGTGTGATAAGAAAAACCAAACTCTTCCGTAGCTTCCGTTTAATAAAGTGAGTGTGAGTGTGAGTGTTTCTGTATCTTGTGATGTCAAATTAACCAACTCTCTCTCCCATTTATTTTTGCTGTTTCACAGTCAACACTCAACAATCTCCCAGCTTCAATGAATTAGTGGAAAGAGAATATGCCATACACCAGGATGCATCTTCTTTTCCTCTGAATTTAGCTAACTCATTAGAAGTTTTTAAGCATTAAGGTCTTTTTTTTTTTTTTTTTTTATAAAGCATTAAAATCTCTTTAATTTTTGGGAAAATAAAATTGAAGGCAGGCAATGGGGGAGATGCTGCCTAACAGGTCCTTTTGCCTTTTTTTCTCCTTGTTTTTTTATATATATTTTTTAAATGCTTGTTTCAATGTCAAAAAGAGTAAGAAAAAGTTTTTTTTTTTTTTTTTTTTTTTTTTATTTTTACAAAAGTGAATCCTTTCGAAAATAATATTTTTTCTAACTTTTTTTTTTCCTTCTCAATTTTTTTTTTTTTGGAGATCCAAATAGTGATTTGAGGGATTATTATGTTATTTTTTTCCCCTCTGTAGTATGCTTTAATGTCGAGAAATCACAAGAAAATAATTCAAATTCACTTATTCAATAAAGAGCTAAAAAAATACTAAAATATAGAGAAAAAATTTCTTTTCTTTGATTTTGAGGCAATAAATCAAGGTACTAATAAGTAAGTATCCATTTTTTTTTTTTAACAAGGAAGTTTATTGATGAAGACAAATGAGATAACATATCAGCTGCCAGTATAAGCCAAAGCCAATCTGGCAGATGGTCCTTCCAGGAAAAAAAGGATAAGCAAGAGAAAGCAAATTTAGACACATAATCAGCAGCATTATTACCTTGTCTAGGCACATACTGCACATCCATATACTGGAACTTCTCCATCAGAGATCTGCAATCACTGCATATCAATTCAATTTCCTTCCTCATACCAAGCCTGCCCATAACACAATCAACTACCACCTTTGAGCCAGACTCAACTACCATATTTAGGCAACTCATATCAATAGCATTAAATAGCCCCTCACGTATTGCCAATGCCTCTACTTGTAGAGCACTAGCACACCAATTTATTGGTTTATCTAACCCAGCAACACAAAATACCATCCCTATTCTCGAATACTAACCAATACCTCCCTTTCTAGTACTCTGTACCCATGCACCATTCACGTTCACTTTCAATAGCGACTCAACTCGTGGTTTCCAATGGTAAACTAAGCTCAGACTTTCACAAGTAACCTCCATGTGATTTTCCCTAATAGCTTGCTCAAATTCCAAAGCATCTGCTAGTGCCTTATCTCTCACTTCTAAATGTGACCAATGTTTACCATTAAAGAGTGCATCATTTCTAGCTTTCCATAAGCGATAGAGCATAAATGCCGCCAATCTATTACAATGCTCCTCATCAATAGTCCTCTTCCACCTTTCCAACAATTGATGCCAGACCTCGAAAAAACCCAACCCTTTGAATTGCAAAACATCAACTTTCAATGGACAACACAACCATGACAATCGAGAATCAGATCACCAGAACAAGAGATGAAGGGAAGTTTCGACATGATCACCACAGATCCCACACACATCTTCCAGTCTAGGAACTCCCCGATGAACTAGAGACTCTCCCACAGGTAACGAATCATGTGCACAACGCACAAAAACATTTTAATTTTTCGCAGTATTGCTATCTTCCATAAATGTTGTCAAACATAGTGATCCACTAAATGCTCACTAGATTCCCCACGTTCTTGACCACCTTTTAAAAGTGTCGATTCTCTGCTATTCCAAGCCAATTGATACCCTGAGCGAACATAATACTGCCCATTAGAGGTGAAGTGCCAAATAAGTTTATCCCTTGCATTACACCAAGAAATAGGAATTGATAAGATTTTATTTACATCAGAATCAAACACCAGCTGTCTCACTTTCTGCTCATCCCACCTACGACCTTCAACTTCCAGAATTTCACAAATTTTCATAAGCGGAATCAAACTTTCATCCAGAATTTCGCTCTATATTGAATAAGTGAATCTATGTATAGTGCGTGTAAATTTTGACATGTGTTATTCTCTATAATATGCTTTAATTTCAAGAAATCATAGGAAAATAATTCAAATTCACTTATTCAATATAGAGCAAAAATACGAACATGAGTTTTGGCTCATTAGTTCATGTCTCTCCCTTCATAAGATGAGGGCTCTGTGTTTGATCTATTTTTTATGGACCATTAATATAACTAATCAATAACCCTACTTACAAATATTACTTGTAAAATGAAAAATAAATAATAGAGAGCAAATTCCAAGCTTTTTTTTTTTTCCTTTGATTTCAAGGCGATAAATCAAGGTATTAATAGGTATCTTTTTGGAAATGATGTTTGGGTGATGGTGAATGTATAGTGTGTGTAAATTTTGATATGTGTTATTCTCTACAGTATGCTTTAATATCCACAAATCACAGTAAAATAATTCAAATTCACTTTTTTAATGGAGTGAAAAAAATAGACAGCAAATTCCAAGCTTTCTTTTATTTTCCTTTGATTTTGAGAATTGAGACAATAAATCAAAGAATTAATAGATATCATTTTAGAAGTGATGTTTATGTGTGGCAGTGTATGTACAGTGTGTGTAAATTTTGACATGTGCTATTTCCTTTATCGGAAGGAAAAAATAAAGTATTAATGATTTTCAATAGAAAAATAAGAAAAAGAACAGTATGTGTTTGCTACAAGGTTGCCAAAGCTCATCTTTTCATGAATTCTCTCATATTTTCAATTATTTTTAGAGAAAATTATTGATTGACCTTTTGTACTATCAACGCTTTTCACTTTGCACCCCTAGAGTATTGATTGTAACACATTGACCCTCTATAGTTTTGATTTGTGCTATTGTGCATCCTTCTAAGTTTGTCATTTGTTTTTTTTTTATTGAAAAATGGTGTTAATTTTTTTAGGGTTAATTTCGATTTAGTACCACGAACTTTATACTGATTTTCAATTCAGGCCACAAACTTTTTTTTTTTTGGTTTCGATTTAGTACAAAATCAAAAGTTATAAATTCATTTTGAGCCAAATCAGTGACTCCGTTACTCAAATTTGACGGAAATAGCACGTGAGCTCACGTGCCATCCTATGTGGCAATGACGTGGCATGTTTTCCCTCCAAAATGAATCACGTGAGCTGCACGTGTTGCTGATGCCCTCTAATTAGCCGTAAAGAAACCCTCAGTTCGCAATTTGGAGGAGATTAAAGTTGGTTTAGGGAGGGAAAGTCAGTTTAGTTGGATGATATGAATCCCTAAGCTCGCGATTAGGGATTATTAGCTATTAATCTTCATGATTTGGACACAGACTTCAGCAATTTGGTCTTGGAACGTGAAGGTAAGTGTTTTATTTATGGTTTTGTCTTTTCATACATAATCCAAGAAATGATTTTTCGGTTTTTTCTGTTTCTTTTTGGTTGAATCAAGTTTATTTATATGAAAATCATGAATGTGATAGCTGGCTGAGTAGGAGTTTGTTGAAGATGCGAATTTGGGGTTTTTGCATGTGAGCACATGCGCATTGACCAAACTGTATGGTATGTGGTCCCCGACCATAATCAGTTGTTATAGAATATTGATTAGGGTTTTTGCATGTGAGCACATGCGCATTGACCAAACTGTATGGTATGTGGTCCCCGACCATAATCAGTTGAGGGTTTAGTTTATTACATCTGTACATTAAATTATAATGGACCCCATTTATGATAATTGTTTGTTTGTTTGTTTGTCTCCCATTACATATACTAACCATGAATTTTTTTGCTATTTGTGTGTTAAACAACAATGAGAAGATATGGAAGGGACCATATCTGTTGCAATGCACCATAGAGGCTCATTTATAGGCAATCCTCTTCGAGATTAAGTAGGTAGAGAAATACAAATTACACCTGATATGAATGTAGATTACCTTTCAGTACCTCACATCCAAAAAACTGTATTATCCTTGGGGTTTATGAACCTAAAAGATTTGTGGTATCTGATGCCTAAGTGTGAGTTTAGCAAAGGCATCAGGATATTGAAGACTTACTAAGATTTGATGTATATGGTTTCATCTACTCAACCCCAGGATAAGGTGCTGCACATTTATGTTGAACATGGCATTGATGATGCGTCTTAGGTTATGGATCCTTTGTTAACTGATATACAGTTTGATGAAGGTGAGGAGAAGGTTAATTCTGATATTGCTGAAGAGGTAGATGAAGATGAAGGTGAAAATTTGGTGGAGCCTACTATTATTGATGATAAGGGTGTACACTTGGGGGAAGATGATGGTCTAGATAGTGGGGAAGATGGCGAACACTTTTTTCACATAGAAGATGAAGATACTTACAGAGGTGATGATGAGGGTGGGCATGATGGTGATGTGGGAGATGAGAATTTATTTGGTGTCGGAGTTGGAGAAGTGGAAGAGAACAATTTTGAAGACAGTTCTGATGGAGTTGGAGATGTGGAAGAGAACAATTCAGAAGATAGTACTGATGGTCAATGGCAAGACAGTGGACACAACAGTGTTTGTTGGCTCAAGTATATACCTCTAGAGGGGGGTGAATAGAGGTTATGCAAACTTTAAAAACAATTACCAAATAAAAATTATGGTTCAATTAAATTCAGCGGAAGATAAGGTTTGAATCACAATATATCAAAAGATACAACAGGTATAAATTGAATAACAATTAATATAGCAAGTATATGAATTGAAATGCAAGAGAGAGTTAGAGAGATTCAAACACAAGGGTTTTAACGTGGTTCGGTCTCCGCCTACTTCCACGCCTCAAGAGCCCCGTCTTGAGAATTCCACAATCCACTATGGATCACTCCTTCAAGGTAGAGAAGCCTTTACAAGTTGTCTTCTTTTAAAGGTGGAAGATACTCACCCACAATCTACTTTCAAGGTGGTAGATTCTCAACTACAAGGGATTCACTCAACCCTTACAACTCACAAGATTACAAGATGAATATAAAAAATGTGTACAATAGAAAAACTCCTAAAGAGTAAATGATGTACAATAATAAAGCTCTCAATAGAATCTCTCAAAGATATGAACTAATTTGGCTTCAAGAGAGAATGATGAATCAAAGTGATTAAATCACCCGAAATGTTGTAAACTAAGTGTGAGTATGTTGGTGTATGATTATTAGTTGATTCAAGACTCATGGAATGAGTATAAATAAGCCCACAAAAGAATATGACCGTTATGCACAAAAATAGAGCTGTTTGGAGCTGTAGAGCATTAGTTAGTCGACTAGGACAAGATGGTTAGTCGACTAGCAAGCATATTTTCAAACAATTTTAACTTCCCGGGCACGGTTAGTCAACTAGGACTAAGGGGTTAGTCGACTAGCTCATGAAAAAAATACATTTGAAACATTTCTGGGTTTGTTAGTCGACTAGGAACAAGTTTGTTAGTCGACTAGAAATTTAAAAATTCATTTAGAAAATCCTCCGGGATCGTTAGTCGTCTAGAAGAAAGACATTAGTCGACTAGCAATTTTGCAACATAAATATGGATTCTGACCTGCCATTACTCAACTGATAAAGCAATGTTAGTCGACTAAGGAAACATTAGTCGACTAGTACAAGGTGTTTAGTCGACTAGCTTAAGATTTCTCAAAACATTACTTCTGACCTTTACTTAATCGATTAGGAACTAATGTGTTAGTCGACTAAAGAAGTTGTAATGCCAATATTTCGAAATTCTTAAGTTCAAATCAACTTATAACACTTGAGCAAGTTAACTAAGTGTTCCAAAACATTTTTGAGCAAGATCAAAATGTTTTCCAAAGAAGTTTAAGCCAAAACAATAAGTATAAAACATTTTGTCTTTTGAGTCCATAAAGCCCATTATGAGTTTGAATCAATTTTGTGACCAAAATATGATTTTTCAAGTTAAAACCTATGGTCTTAAAGTCATGGTCAATTGAGCCAATTATAATTCATCCTAAAAAGAGATTTACAAACACTCACACAAGAAAGAACTTAAAGTCTTCACAAAGGTTCTTCAATTCTTGTGCTTGGCTTGTGTTAGGCTTGAGCTTTGCTTCAACTGTATTGCATCAATGCAATGGCTCTCTTCATGGTCCTTAGTGAATATACAACATATTCATATTCACATAAGGTTCAATGTAGTGCATGAGCTTTATATTCATATGACTTGAGCCTTCTTCATTGAAAACTTGAATCTTGTTCTTATAAATACATATACCAAAATGGATATACAAGAACTATAGGATAATGTCAATCAATCAACAATGTTAGCCAAACGAACATTCAATAAATATGACATTGTTAAATGATAAACATTCATTCAAAACAGTTTGGCAATAAACTTGAGTGTACAACAAAGTATTCATATGCACAATTGAATACACATAACACAATGTTTGTTATCATCAAAATCATACAATAAAGTTGGATTGAAGCCACAAGGCTAACAGTGTTGATAGCAGCGAAGTGAGTGAATATGAATTTTTAGGTGGTTCGTTTTATCGACAACAACCACATTCAGATTACTGTGACTCATCTAATCCTCTCAGTCCTTGTAATAGTGATGCAGCTGATGGGAAACCAGTGGAGCATCGGTATTCTCAGTATAAGGAACCTGTGAACCAACCAACCAAATCCCAAGGGATCAAGAGGCCTTCGTTCACTTGAGGTCTGAGTGGATTGTGGATGATGTTTATCCGTCTCGATTTATCCTTCTCTATTATCCACTTTTATCCTTCTCTATTTGGGTTTTTTGAAAAATGATAAGAGTTTGTAAAAAACTGGGAGTCACTACCTTATTTTTAGAGAACAAGGAAACCATAAAAAGAGTTTTATTTTCAATAAAACATTGACTCCATATTTTTAAGAAAATCAAGGTCTTTGAATCAAAGTTAGATTCGGGGGCTAGGTTATGAAGTGGGAAGGTTCCAAGGAACTCCTTGTAGGCACCCACTTCGCCATAATTAAAGGTTTCATAATTAAGTTTGGGCTTTATCAAAATCTTATTATAACAATGTTATTTATCTAATCAACCACAAAATATGAATAATAATATATAATAATAATAATAGATAGTTGTAGACATCCATTTTTGACCATGGGTATGGTCATTAATGGTTGCCTGTGATTAGAGGTGAAATAGGGTGTTAAAACCCTAAGTTACCAGTTCTACCCTCATAAGTAGTTAGGTAGAGGTCATTATCGCATGTAGGTTTTTAGGTCAGATTGAGTCGGTTCTTTTTGCATTTAATTTTCAGAGAGTCTAGGAGCATCCCTGTAAAATTTCATGGCATTCTGAGCTTAGCTTGATCGAAAATTAGGCCTTTTGTGACTTAAAGGGCAGTATTGTCCTTTGAATCACAAAAGCTCTGAATGACTGTTGATCTCATCTCGAATGGTCTCGAGGCTTTGGCATAGATATTTAAGGTGTGTTTGATAGCTAAGTTGATCAGTGGCAAGGCCTGTTGAGCCTTCTGGTTCATGTCTGGCTCTTGAGGCTCGAAAGGCTCTTTCAAGCTCAGATTAGGGTTTCGACCAGAAACGACCGAGATTCGATCTTTTTATCAAATCAAAGCCTTCAAAAGCACTAAAACACTTTCCAAAATGTTTCCAAAACATGTTTCGAGAAGTATAAATAGTTTTCGAGAAGTATAAAAGGGTCCGATAGGCCCATAATAGCTAATCGGCTTGGTTTATCTCAACCCCTTGACTATGATTAAGGTTTTTCATCCTCCAAATTTTCTAGAAACATGAATAATCGAATCACGATCGTTTTGGCGCTTGAATCGTCAAATTTGGACTTGAAACGGGCCCGGAAAGCCGAAAACAGCCGAGACGGGTCGAGATAGGGCAAAATTGGGCTGAGGGCTCGATGACCATCCCTCCGTGGACGGTTGGCCGTCCAAGCTGGATGGTCGACCATCCTAGGGTGGACGGTTGGCTGTCCAAGCTAGATGGTCGACCATCCTAGGGTGGACGGTCATCCATGCCCAATGCCCAGATTCGCCCAATTTTGATTTTTTGAGAGTTTGGATGCTTTGGGACTCTTCCAATGACTATCTAGCTCAGCTTGGGACGCTTGGCATGACCTTAGAGACCTTGGAAGACTGATTTCAGACCTTTAGATCACTCCCTCGGGTTTTAATGACAACCATTGATCAATTTAGAGCCTCTTTCTATAAATACATCACTTAGGAATAGGTTTAAGGGGAGCCAACTTTGATTAGAGAGACTTTGTGACCTTGGGGGCTGCACTAGAACCCTAGCCACATTTTTTGAGGCCATTGAAGCTTAAAGAAGGGAGCTTGGAGCTTGAAGAAAGAGACAAAGAGGTAAGGGTTCATACCCCATTGTGCTTAGGATTCAATTTTGTATTACATAGTTTAGATATAGGATGTTTTGAATACTTTAGAGTCATTGTAGAATGTATGCTTCTATTCTTTTATTTTTTATGCATGATATAGGTTGATAAAGTAGGCTTTAATCATGTATATTAAATTAGGATCGAATGCTTTGATGTTCATATAGTGTTTGATTTGTTTAGAGTCATTTTTCTTTGTTGTTTTGCATATTTAAGAAGTTTAGGCTAAGTCTAGTGTTGAGCATGAGTCTTTGATATCTTGTGAGTATGATAATCATTGTTGGATTGTTAAGAGCATGTTTAGGATTCATTTCATGCCTAGAATGCATAATAGGAATTAGTTGTGTTCATATGATTTTATGTTTCCACATAAGAATATATGTAAGTTTTGATGAAAGTTTGAATGTTCTTTTATATGAGTTTATGAATTACATGCATTCATATTTTGGTTTATTCTACTTCTCTTTTCTTCATCATTATTTGGAATATGGAATGATATGACTTGTGTTTAAGGGAGCATGCGAAGGTAAGATTCTTTCCTTCTGTTAAATTAAGTAGTTTAAGCATGAGATTTGGTTGTTTTGTGTAGTTTTGCATATAGGGTTCTAGTTCATTATTTTAGCATGCATGTTAGTGTTTATTTTTGACATTTTAGTGAATTAATAATGGTCTTAAAGCCATTTAAAGTGGGTATTCAAATCTGTCCAAATTTGAATATTTACTTAATATGACTTGATTACCATTCTTAATTCACTTTTGGTGTAGTTTTACATATGGTAGTGTTAGTATATCATATTAGGTTGTATGCTAGATCATTTACACCTTTTTTATTTATTGTTTTCATGAGTTTTAAATTACTTTTAAAGCTATATTCAAATCTGTCCATGGATTGAAAGTAACTTTAAAATAAGTTAAAAACCATTTTTAGGGCCAAATCCAATCTAAAAATATGCCTAGGTTCACATAGTTTGATTAGATTGCATCTAGGACATTTTTCATGCATTGTTAGCATTGTTTGTTGCATTTTTTATTTATTTTATTTAAATTCCAGCAAGCATGCATTTAGTATTTTAGGTGTTTAGACTAACCTAGGATTAGCTAGAAACCCTAGGATTAGGGGATCATTTGATCCCACTTAAAATTCTTCTTTGTTGTAAGAATTACACTAGATTTAGGATTCTAATGAATTTAGGATCCTACCTTCGAGAGAATTTTTAAAATTAATGTTTTATCAAAATTAATCTACAATTAATTGAATCCCAGTGAAATTGGAACTCTGAGTTTGATTTGGAATGAAATTCCACCCTTTGAAAGGATTTAACTCGGGATAGAATTCCCATTTTGAAAAGAGTTGTGATTGGATAAGAATTGTGTTTTAAAAAGAATTCTAAATTCATTGGGAATTTATTAATTGATGAATTATTTTCTAAAAAGGATTTCAAATTAATAAAAACTCTGGAAGATAGAGTCTTGGATGAGATAGAATGCTAATGATAGTGTAGTTCATTACAATAGGAGAATCCTAGGGTGATCGAACTACGTGGACTTTGATCTTTATCAAGAAATTGGTAAGGTACGTAGGCAGTCAATAGGGCGCAAGTCCAATCTTAGGTTGACTCTTGTCTCCTAAGATCATTAGGTTTCTTTTATTCTTTTATATTATCTATTATTATTATCTAGTATTATATGCACTACTTTTTGATTGATTAGATATGATAGGTTGTTTTTATGAGATTTTGATAAAGTCCAAATTTAATTAGGAGACCTTTAATTAGGGCAAGGTGGGTGCCTACAAGGAGTTCCTTGGAACCTTCCCCCTTCGTAACCTAGCCCCCGAATCCAACTTTGATTCAAAGACTATGCTTTTCCAAAATATGGGGTCAATGTTTTATTGAAAATAAAACTCTTTTTTGTGGTTTCCTTGTTCCTTAAAAATAAGGTGGCGACTCCCAGTTTTTTACAAACTCTCATCCTTTTTCAAAAACCCAATCTTGAGTGGATAATAGAGAAGGATAAATGTGGATAATAGAGAATGATAATAGAGAAAGATAAATCGAGACGGATAAAGATCATCCACAATCCACTCAGAACCTCAAGTGAACGAGAGGCCTCCCGATCCCTCGGGATATCTAGGTTGGCTGGTTCACAATAGTACAAAAGTATACACAATCCTAAGGACCTTAGGAGACTCGTAGTCCACCTAAGATTAGACTTGTGCCCTATTGACTGCCTACGTACCTTACCAATTTCTTGATAAAGATCAAAGTCCACGTAGTTCGATTACATAGGACTCTCCTTTTATAATGAACTATATAGCCAAAAGGATTCTATTTTATCTAGGACTCTAACTTCGAGAGTTTGGGTTTGATCAAAACACTTTTCTTTGCATAAAAGATGGAATTTCATTCCATTTTAAACACTTTCAAAATTACTTACTTTTAGAGTTGTTCTCGAAGTAGACTCCTAAATTAGGTAGAATTCAATTGCTACTACAATTCTTACAACAAAGGACATTCTTAAGTGAGGTTAAGTAACCTCCCTAATCCTAGGGTTCCTAGCTAGTCCTAAGTTAGTCTAAATACCTAAAATGCTAATTATATGCATGCTGGAATTTAAATAAAACTAACAAAAAATGCACCAAACAATACTAACAATGCATGAAAAAATGTCCTAAATGCAATCTAGTTATTCTATGTGAACCTAAGCATGTTTCTAAGTTAATTTGGGCCTAAAAAATGACATTTAATACACTTTAAAGGTATTTTCAATGCATGGACAGATTTGAACATACCTTTTAAAATGCATTAAAGGTCATGAAAATAACAAATAAGAAAGGTAAAAATGACTAACATGCAGCCTAATATTCATACTAAAACTATCATCAAAACATGGTGTAGACATCCATTTTTTACCATGAGTATGGTCATGAATGATTGCCTATGTTTAGAAGTGAAATAGGGTGTTAAAACCCTAAGTTCCCAGTTTTACCCTTTGTGGGTAATTAGGTAGAGGCCATTATCACATGTAGGTTTTTAAGTCAGATTGAGTCGGTTCTTTTTGCATTAGGTTTTTAGAGGGTCTAGGAGCATCCCTGCAAAATTCCATGGCATTCCGCGCAAGGCTTGACAGAAAGTAAGGCCTTTTGTGACTGAAGGGCAGTTTGGTCCTTTGAATCACAAAAGCCCTGAATGACTGTCGATCTTGTCTCGAATGGTCTCGAGGCTTTAGCATAAATATTCAAAGTGTGTTTGGTAGCTAAGTTGATCAGTGGCAAGGTCTGTGGAGCTTTCTGGCTCATGATTGGCTCTTGAGGCTCGAAAGGCCCTTTCAAAGCCCAGATTAGGGTTTCGACCGGAAGCGACCGGGATTCGATATTTTTATTAAACCAAAATCTTTAAAGGCTTCAAAACACTTTCCTAAAACATTTTAAAACTTGTTTCAAGAAGAAGAAATGATTTCGAAAGCAATCGGTTAGCAAAATTCAAAACCCTAATTTGGGCCTAAACAGCTAATCGGTCGAATTTTTCCTAAACCTTTGACCTCGGTCAATGTTTTTTCACTTCAAACACTTCTCAAAACATGTAAAATCGAGTCACGATCGTTTCGGCGCTTGAATCGTCAAATTTGGACTTAAAACGGGCCCGAAAAGCAGAAAAAAGCCGAAACCGGGACGAAATGAGCTGAAATAGGCCCACATAAGGCATTTTTGAGATGGGGGATCGATGGCCGTCCACCTAGGGACTGCCAACCGTCCATGAGGGATGGCCAACCGTCCTAGAGTGGATGGTCGTCGATCCTCTTAGCCAATAACTGCTCTTCTTCAGTCTTTTTTCTGCCCAGGACTTTTCCAAGCCCTGCCATGTGTCTAGTTCGGCCATGGGGACTTTTGGATGAGTATGAACACCTTGGAAGGCTGGTTTTAAGCCCTTAGATCATTCATAGGAGATTTAAACTCAGCCATTGATCAAACTCAGGCCTCTCTATAAATAGAGGGCCTTAGAATCAGTTTCAACACACAGAATAAGCTTTAGAGAGCTAGCTTGGAGAGTAGAGGCTTGAGCAATTGCACAAGCTTCCCCCATAGCACTCTAACTTAAGTTTTAAATTCCTTGAGGTCCTTGGAGTCCTTGGAGCTTGAGGAGAAGGCTTGGAGCTTGAGGAGAATGCTTGAAGCAAGGAGGCAGAAAAAAAGGTTAGCAGTTTTCTTCTTCTTATTATTCTTATTTAATCATGCTAGGTTAGGTTTTTATTTCCTTAGTATGTATAGGATTTAGTTTATTATTAGTAAACATGCAAAGGATATAGTTCATTGTTAGTATGCATAGTTTAGGTTTTTATTAGTATGCATGATAGGCTAGTTTATTTTTAATATACTAGTTAGTGCACACGTGCGTTGCACGTGAAATTATTTTTATATTTAAGTTTATTTTATAATTTTTCAAGATGCCACAAGAGCATTAACAACATTTATCCATTACAATTAGACTCTACCAATAAAAACCAAATCATTCAAAATGCTTCACGATTATTTTTATATTTTAGATATATTTTGCATAATTTTAAATTAAATTTAAATTTAAATTTTTTAAAATGGCTCAAGACCATTGAACATGCACATTAATCCGTTACAAATTAGACTCTATTAATCGTTACAAATTAGACCCTATTAACTAATTTTAACTCCCTATTCAAACATATCATAAAATACTCAAATGACAGTTATTTGTTCGAATTTCCTACCTTGTATCAAAAGGCCAAAATTTAAATTCCAATACCCACATACACTTATCTAAAAATCTCATGAGCGAATCTAAGAACTATCTAGAAGGTTTCATATCTAGTTAACTTAGACACTTACACTGATCCAATGACAGCATACAATCTCATTGAAGAAAATATATGGTTTAAAGACCCAAAACAGCAGTGAGTGTTTAAGGAACAAAGTTAACAACATGTCAACATTCAAACTCCTCACCTTCTACGAGTTGGCCAAAGTTTTCAAAAGCATTTCTCAAGCTCTCTTCAGTCGTACGAAATGAGAGTTCTGCATGCAATAGCAGCCATATTAATACATCATTATTTTGAGGAACAAAGGAGACACCCATCAGAGGTAAGTTCCATGTATTGCCCTTCCAGGAAATTTTTAATGTTCATGATAAGCTAGAGAAATAAACAATTAGGATAAGATATGAGAAAAGTAGCTAAGATGGTTTCACATATGCATTCAAGACCAATTACTACATTAGTTAAAGTAAAAATATGGTTTAAGTCAAAGGCGTTACAAAAGCAACATAGCTAAAAACATCACAATTCCAGGCTCTGAAAAAAATAAAAATAAAAAGAAATGATAGCCAATGTTTTAACAAATACATGGTGTTAGAGTAGAATGACCAAACAAAATCATGTAGCCAGCCTCAATTAATTTGGTTAAGGCTTTATCAAAAGTGCATTGACAAAAAAGAAGTCAGCCTTGCTAACCCCAAATAATTGAGATAAGGCTTTGTTGCATTGAGTTATGGTTAATTGCTTTGCAAGTCAAAAAATTGAAAACTTGTCTACAAAAACATGAAAACCAGTATATCTTCTGATAATAACTATCGTCCACAATGTTATGTTTGGCACTAATTCTTGTTTTTGCAGCAAAGAGAAAATGATAGGTAGCTTTTTAACTCACACCCAATAAATAAATAAATAAATAAAATAAAATCTAAATAAAACTTAAGGAATTTTGGCCAAATGCCAATTTCAATCCTCTCATACTATTTTACACTTCAACAATACAGCAGAAATATACAATCATATTGATATATGCCTCATGCAGCAATTGATACAAACTTCCCTAGTTTTGTTTTCCTTGTAACAAATGGACCCTAATTGCTTCCTTCTTTAGGCTGAAACTAAACTTGTACCATTAAGAAGATATGGTCATCATCATTTTCTAGGAGTCTCACCCCTGACACATTTTAAGAAAAGTATCTTTTCAAAATCCACTTCCCATGCAACTAAAACTGCTTACGTGAATAAATGCTAAAAGAGGGTGGAAGAGAAATGTATCGAGAAACCCACTCGGATTATCATCAATAGATGGATTTTATGTACGTGTCTAGACTTCATTGTTTGAATTTAATTGCTGCAAATCTCCACTAATTATATTTACTTTGGGTGGACCATTTAAAGTAAATCTAGAGTTTTTTGGTAGTTTGTCAGTGGACAGGGAGTTGGAAAGGATCGGGAAAGAAGCATTTATACCCACAATTGGTGTTTTGGTTATAAATTTTTGTGATTTTTCATTACATTTTCTGGGAAACAGAGTATTTGTGTGAATGCTTGGGGAAATAACCAGCTAATTTGAGGAATGTAGATCTGTTCTGTACCTAAATAAAAGAATGCTTATACACTAAATCATGAATGGAACAATTATTACTAACAAATATTGCATTCGATACAGGATATGAATTACCCAAAATATCACCTTAGTGGACAGGACACATCAGCAGAGTGGAGAGATTTGACCATGACTCTAGACAAGGGAAAGAGGGAGCAATAACGCTAGGGCTTATCTCTCATTATCATTTTTGTCTAGGATTTTGTTTCCCTTCCTCTTCTATAAAGACCTTTTTCAATAGTCTCTTGCCACTGGTTTAATGCTTATTAGCAAATGACTCAATTGAAAATATAATTAACTTCAATTAACTGAGTAACCAATTCATTCTCTTCCTTGTATCCTTCTAGACTATTAAAAGATCAATGCCATTAAAACACTAAAATAATACATTCAATTTTAACCCATTCATTCTCTTCCTTTTAGCCTTCTAGATTATTAAAAGATTAAGCCTTCCAATGACCAAAACAACACCACCACCATCACAACAATTCCCAAGTGGCAACTACATTATTCTAACTCTTTCCCTAAGCTGCTTAGTATGATTGATATCCATTATAAAAAAAAGAACAATAATGACAACACAACCACACACGGACATTCAAATCCAAATCAATTTGCAATGCATGATTATAGTACTATTCCTTACGCCCAATGTTCACAGTTTTATCATGCATGCGTATTGCTCAAACAGAATTTGGCAAGCTAGTAGCCTTCAAATCTATGATTTAAACAATATGCAAAAACATTAAACGATCAAATTCAATAAATGAATTTTGGAGAGAGAGAGAGAGAGAGAGAGAGGACATAAACACCAATACTGTACCCACCACGCACAAGAATACAATCCAGTACATTATAAAATCAAAGAAACAATCGAACAGTTGAAGTTGAAAAAAAAAATATGAGTCTGAAATTAATACACAGAGAGTTATGTCCAATCCAAAAAAGAAGATGAAGGGAACATATTTGTTTAGGCCCCAATGCCAAAATCATGAATGAGATTCACTCACTATTCGATTTATATGTCAGTTTTAATGGACTAAACAAATAAATAAAACAAAAACCGCATGACCAGTAGGGCTTCAAAGTTTTGCTGATGGTGGATACGTGGGGGTGTAATTATTTTTTATGGCTTTTTGCAAAATTGATCCTTAAATGCATTTCTCTTAGAACTTATGCATAAATTTGTTTTTTCTTATGCCATATGTTTTATGGCTGGAAGAACATCACTAAATCATTTAAACAAACACTTGGTGTTCAAAAAAAAAAAAGGAAAGATAAATTAACATCTACAATATCATCAATAATACAAAAACTTAATTCGATACAGAGCATGTTAAGAATATACAACTTGAATCACAAATATATTACATATTTCATAATATCAAATTTTAGAAAGGTTTGAATGAAAAGAAAACAAAAAAACTTACTTGAATTCTTGGTTCACTTGAATTTGAAGAGTTTTTGTGATGGTCCAGCCTGATTAAAGGACTGCTTTTGAAAATTTTTTTGAATAAACGTATGGTTAATGAGGAGAAGAAGTGTTGGAGTTGAAGTGATAGAATGAAAATATTGAAGTTATTGTAGAAATTTTAAAGGAAGATGGATTATGGAAGGAGGAACCCATCATGTTACAAAAAATTTAATTTAACCAAATCATAACAGAAGATTATTATGAAAATGAAAGATGAAGTGAAGAAGATGAAGAGAGGAAGATAAAGGGAAGAAACAGTTACATAAAAACATAAATTATAGGGAAGAAGATGAAGGGTTTGGCATTGTCTGCTGCCGCTAACCCAGGTTTGGGGATGAAGATGTTACCTTGAGCAATTTATCAATCCACGAGCAACTACACGTGGATGAGGTTGATGATTCGTGGGCGGCCTTCCTGAAGCAAAAATTAATTATAGGGAAGAAGATTAGCCGTTTCGCATTAGTTGCTGCTGGAAACCAAATGATGTTAATTTAATGTATGTTATGTGGGATAATTTAGTCATTAAGATAGATTGTAGGGATATTTTTGGAAACAAAATGTTTTTCTATTATTCAGACTTTTATAGGTAGTATGATATGCATATTTCTCTTCTTCTATTCTTCTTTAATCATATCATATTAGGATTGGTTATTTAGTATTAAGTTCATGCATGTTTAAGTCTTTTAAGTTAGTAATGAAGTTAGGTTAGTTTATAAATCATATGCTAGTATTTTTAGGATGGATTTGTGTTGTTCATATTAGGTTGTTAATCTATCTAAGTTTAGTATTAGTATTATTCTCATTATAGTTTATTTTTATCATTTGATGTTTGATTGATATATAAAAATATGTTCGAGGGAGCATGCAAAGGTGAGTCCCTTCCCTTGTGGTTAAATACTATGTATGATGATAGTTTTAATATGCATATTAGGTTGCATTTAGTGTATTCTTTTACTATTTTTATTCATTGTTTTTAGGGTTTTAAATACACTTTTTGATCACTTTTAAATCTGTCCATGGGTTTAAAGTGACCTAAAAGTGCATTAAAACTCATTTTTTAGGCTTAAATCAACTTAGAAACATGCCTAGGTTCCCATAGATAACTTAGATTGCATTTAGGCCATTTTCATGCATTGTTTATAATCTTTTATGCATTTTTATTTATTGTTCCAGAAATTCCAGCATGCATATCATAGTGTTTTAGGTATTTAGACTAATCTAGGATTAGCTAGAAACCCTAGGATTAGGGGGGTCACTTGATCCCACTTAGGACTCTTCTTTGTTGTAAGAATTACAATAAGAATGGAGTTCTATTTTACCTAGGATTCTACTTCGAGAATAATTCTAAAAAGTGATTTTGAAAGAATTCAAAATTTCAATGAAATTCCATCTCTCATAACAAGTGTTTTGATCCAACTCAAACTCTCGAAGCTAGAGTCCAAGATAAGATAGAATATCTACGATTATGTGGTTTGTTACAATAGGAGAGCCCTATGTAATCGAACTACGTGGACTTTGATCTTTGTCAAGCAATTGATAAGGTACGTAGGCAGTCAATAGGACGCAAGTCCAATCTTAGGTTGACTTTTGTCTCCTAAGATCATTAGGTTTCTTGTATACTTTTGTATTATCTATTATTATTATTTAGTATTATATATCATATTTTGTGGTTGATTAGATAAATAGCAATGTTTTGATAAGATTTTGATAAAGCCCAAACTTAATTAGGAGACCTTTAATTAGGGCGAGGTGGGTGCCTACAAGGAGTTCCTTGAAACCTTCCCACTTCGTAACCTAGCCCCTGAATCCAACTTTGATTCGAAAGACCATGCTTTTCCAAAATAAGGGGTCAATGTTTTATTGAAAATAAAACTCTTTTTGTGGTTTCCTTGTTCCCTAAAAATAAGGTGGCGACTTCTAGTTTTTACAAACTCTTATCCTTTTTCAAAAACCCTATATTGGGTGGATAATAGAGAAGGATAAATGTGGATAATAGAAAAGGATAATAAAGAAGGATAAATCGAGATGGATAAACATCATCCACAATCCACTCAAGATAAACACCCCCCAAAAGTGAACGGGAGGGCCTCTCGATCCAGGTTGGCTGGTTCACACATGGCATCATAATTATACTTCTCATAACTCATTTAATCACAAGGGAAGAGACTTACATTTGCTTGCTCCCTCGAACACATTTTATATGTCAATCAAATCATTCCAAGTGATGAAAATAATTATGATAAGAACAATATTAATGCTAACTTGAAGAAACTAACATCCTAATATGATTACTAACATAAGAGACTTAAACATGCAATCCTATAAAATAATTCCTATCATGCATACTAACATATAAAACACCTAATCCATAATCATAGAAGAAAAGAAAAAAGAAGATATGCCAAAACTTCTATCCTAATTATGCATTATTATATAGCAAATCTTAAAACTAATCCCTATTATGCATACTAATAAATTAATCCCTAATATGAACACTTAATCCTAAAAACCTAATCCTAGCATGAACAATTAATGAAGAAGAAGAGAAGAAGAAGAAGAAGAAGAAGAAGAATAAGAATAAGGAAATATGCAAACTTAAATAAACACAATGACTAACCTTTACTTTCTTCTCCCTTACTCCTAGTTTCTTCTCCCTCTTAGACCTTCTCCAACCTCCAAAGGACTTCAAAAGTATAGCTAAGAGTGCTATAGGGGAAGCTTGTGCAATGCTCAAGCCTCTACTCTCCAAGCTAGCTCTCTAAAATTAATTGTGTGTGTCCTCAAACTGATTTCAGAGCTCTTTATTTATAGGGAAGCCTGGATTTGATCAATGGCTGAGTTTAAATCTCCTAGGAATGATCGAAGGGCTCTGAACCAGCCTTCCAAGGTCTTCAAACTCATCCCAAAGTCCCCATGGCCGAACTGGACACATAGCAAGACTTGGAAGAGTCGCGGGCAGAAAAAAGACTGAAAAATAGCAGCTATTGGGCAAAGGGGTCGTTGACCATCCACCTAGGGACGGTTGGCCGTCCATGGGTGGACGGTCATCCATTCCCTTGCCCAATTTTGGGCCTGTCTTGGCCCGTTTTGACCCGGTTTCGGTTTTTTTCGGCTTTTCTGACCCGTTTTAAGTCCAAATTCGACGATTCAAGCGCCGAAACGATCGTGATTCGATTCTCCATGTTTTAAGAAGTGTTTGAAGTGAAAATACATTGACCAAATTCAAATATTTAGGGAAAAGTCGGTCGATTAGCTGTTTAGGGCCTGCCGGGCCCGAATTAGGGTTTTGAAATCTGCTAACCGATTGCTCTCGAAATTATTTCTTCTTCTCAAAAAAAGTTTTAAAATGTTTTAAGAAAGTGTTTTGAAGCCTTTGAAGGCTTTGGTTTGATAAAAAGATCGATTTCCGGTCATTCCTGATCGAAACCCTAATTTGAGCTTGAAAGAGCCTTTTGAGCCTCAAGAGCCAAACATGAGCCAGAAGGCTCAACAGATCTTGCCACTGATCAACCTAGCTACTAAACACACCTTAAATATCTATGCTAAAGCCTCGAGACCATTCGAGACAAGATCGACAGTCATTCAGAGCTTTTGTGATTCAAAGGACAGTACTACCCTTTAAGTCACAAAAGGCCTTATTTTTTATCAAGCTAGGCTCATAATGCCATGAACCTTTACAGGGATGTTCCTAGACTCTCTAAAAACTAAATGCAAGAAGAACCGACTCAATCTAACCTAAAAACCTACATGTGATAATGACCTCTATCTAACTACTCACGAGGGTAAAACTGGCAACTTAGGGTTTTAACACCCTATTTCACCTTAAATCAAAGGCAACCATTAATGACCATACTCATGGTCAAAAATGGCTGTCTACAGAACCAGAGGATTTAAAAAATAAGTTAGAGGTTGGACAAACCTTTAAAGATGCACATGATGCTAAGAAGGCATTGAGGAACTATGCAATCACGGGAGGGTATGATATCAAGTTTATCAGAAATGCTTGCAAAATGCTTATGGCAAAGTGTGTTGATGGATGTGGATAGTACTTTCACGGCTCATGGATGCAAAGGGAGCACACTTTGCAGTGCAAAGTATACAAAGACATTCACTCATGTGTGAGGACATTTGCAAATCGACAGTTGACATCATCTTGGTTGGCTAGAAGATATATACAGAATTGGAGAGACAACCTTGACTGGAGTTATAAAGAAATTAGAATGCAAATTAAAGAGAATTTTTCTGTAAGGATTTGCAAGAGCAAGGCCTATAGGGCCAAGACATTGGCACTTGAATTGATTTTTGGGAAGCAGTCAAAGCAGTTTAACAAAATATGGGATTACACGCATATGTTATTGAAATGCAATGCGGGTAGTATTGTGAAGTTGTTGACTGAAACTACATCTGTCCCAGGATCAATTCATGTTTTACAAAGACTTTACATTTGTTTAGATGCTTGTAAGAATGTATTTATATCTGGCTGCAGGCCATTTGTTGGTGTTGATGGGTGTTTCTTGAAAGGTCCAAGCGAGGGTTAGCTCCTTGTTGCAATTAATAGAGATGGAAATGACCAAAAGTTCCTTATTGCATTTGCAGTTGTTGAAAGAGAGACAAAGGACTCGTGGGATTGGTTTTTTAGGCTTCTCCTTGAAGACATTGGGCATGAACGACCGATAACCTTCATGTCTGACCAATAGAAGGTAAATGTTTACCGTCTTAATTTGCTGGAATGAAGTGCAATGATTTTTTTTTTGTTGGTTTTATTATGTTTATATTTAGACATTAGTCAATTTATTTTTAAAAAAATTATATTGTGTTGATGATATAGGGCCTAATACCAGCTTTGCATGAGCTGCTCCCTGATGTTGAGCATATGTTTTGTTGGAGACACTTATTTAGCAATGTAAGCAAAAGGCATCGAGGTAAACATTTAAGGGATAAGATGTGCTTTGCAGCAAAAGCATCTACAGTGCCTGACTGGAATAAGCATATGAAGAAGATAAAGGCAATCAATTCAGATGCGTACGATGAATTATCGAAGCTTGCTCCAGCCACATGGACTAGATCTGCGTTTAGTACATATAGAAAATGCAATTCATTGCTAAACAATATGGCTGAAAGTTTCAATGCATTTATCATTGACTGTAGGGACAAACCAATAATCACATGTATTGAAATGGTCAGAGCGTTATTGATGGCAAGAATGCAAGAAAATAGAGAAGAATTGAAGAATTATCGGGGTAAAATTTGCCCAAATATCTAAATTTTTTCTTAGGAATTCAAGGTGAAGAGTGGGAGATGTGAGCTTATGTGGGCTAATGATGAACTTTTTGAGGTGAAGTACTTGTCCGACAAGTATATTGTCAACCTAGCTTATAGGACTTGTACATGCAGAAAATGGGATCTCACTGGGATTCCATGCCACCATGCAATTACTGCAATTTTAAAAAAAAAAAGAAGCTGTAGAGGATTATATCAGCCAATGGTATACAGTTGACACTTACAAGAGGATCTATGAGCGTATGATGTATCATGTACCTAGTGTCAAATTTTAGGATGAAAGTGGCCTTGGCAAAGTGGTGCCTCCTAAGCAAAAAAGACAACCTGGCAGGTCCAAAAAACTGAGGTGGCGAGATCCTGAAGAGAGAGTGCAAGGATTCAAGGTATCTAAAGTAGGCACCAAAATCAAATGTTCAAAGTGTCAGCGTTATGGCCATAACAAAAGTACATGCAAAACACCTGCTCAACCACATGTTACAGTGAGACAAACTCAAAAGCTCCCGGTGAGTTAACATTGCCGTTTTATATTTTATAGTGAAAATTATGTTTCAGTCATCATTATGTGATATGATATATGAGAAATATTTTGGTTAACTTATGATAAACAGGTTAGGAAAAAAAGAACAAGTGGGGCTATTGAAAATGTTGGACCGAAGAGGCAAAATGTTGGCAGCACAATTGGTGCACGTGGGGGACATGTAGGGTCTGCACCTGCCACATTCAGATCTTCACGTAGTGGGGTAATGGTACTGATGAGATGACTTGGTTTAATTTGGCTTTATTTTATGGTACATAGTGTTAGGCTGTAAAGAAACATTTTTATAATATGATTTGCAAAATGAGTTTAAACCATTTGCTTTTGAACATTATTTTCTCAATTCAACATTTTGAAACATTTCAAAATGATTTGCAAAAATCTTCAAATTGAGCTGATTTTGATTGCTCTCTTGTGTACTAAATGTGACCCAGTAAATATGGTTGGTTTGGATGATTAATTATCTTCATGCTGACATGGTGTCTTTTTATTGGGTACCTAACAGCCTGTACAGTTGGAACTATATTGAAGTTAGGTCCTATTACAATAGAAGCAATTTAATTTCCATAGGACATTCAAACAGGACCTTCAAATCTTGATTAGTTGAATTTTTGTAGTTTTTGTTGGTTTCTTTTTTGAGTTGATAGTACATTGTTTACTGAATGCTGAGGTCTATGCTTTCCTTTCTTGTTAATGGGTTGTGCTTGTTTGTGTGGTCGATCTTATGAGTATGCAAGGATCAACAAAATTTTGAGCACAAGATCTTTGAGTATGGTCATAATTGACTTTTTTAATAATGTGGATCATGTTGCACAATAATTGGCCTTCCTTTATATAATATATGGAATGAAAACATTTGTACCAATCCAATGGAGAGGATCACCTTGCTTATCCCCAAAAATAGTCCTACTTGCACATAGAAGATTAGCATCAGCAGCCACATCTCTCTTTCCCTCTCTCCCTCCATCTCTCTATCTCTCATTCATTAAAGTCCAAAAGCACAAACCCCTCCTTCACCTTCCCTATAATTTAAGCAACAAAGTTCAATTATCAAACAACTAAAACCTCACCTACTCAGCTGTAGAAAATGAGCAGGAAGGCATAAAATAAGGAGAAGATAAGATAAATTAACTCACATATTATAAAACAAATTAACATGAAAGAGAAACACCCACCTTTTGACATTTCACTTTCTAGTACTCTCTTATTAATAATCTATATATGGTATTATTAAGCTCTTTGTTCCATATCATTTATAATATTTTAGCTTTTATTGGCATTGATAATGATTCAATTTTCAATATATATTTAATTGATCTTGGCTGGTCCTACAGGTTAATACAAATGAGGCCAATTCAACCCCGTCCTTTATCAGACCATCATCTCAACCAGTACATAATCTAAGGAGTGTATATCAAAACCCAACAAGATGGTATGGGGGTTATATGAATTCAACATCATCTCAAAAGAGCAAAGGAGGTGGGGAATCCAGTGGCAGCAAGTCCAACACACAGCCATAGATGGCTTTTATGTTTTTTGACCAAACTATGTGCATGGGAAAAGTTTACTTTGTATTTTTGGCTACTTTGGGACAACTTATAATTTTTGAATAGATATGTTGCACAGGAAACCTATTTACAGAATCTTGTTTTGTTCTTGATGTAGTTTGAACAATATTTGAAATCATATTTTTTTGAATATATGGGTTGCACAGGAAACATATTTACAAAATCTTCTTCTATTCTTGGGTTGTAGTTTGAACAATATTTGGGATGATTATTTTGAATATATGGGTTGCACAGGAAATGTTTACTTTTGTTCTTAATGAATGTAAGGCATTTACATTAAAATTTTCCTCTACTAGCTATTGGAATTTAATACAGGTGATATTGAGCAAAGCCACAACTTACTTTAATGGGATGTCAACTTGCAAATCAATGTCATTGAAAAGTATACTTTGCAAGGGCATGTTTTCAATAATTGCAATGGATTTATAGACACCAAATTACAATCAAACAAATCTTATATAGGGTCCCATTTAAAGTTCATAAATGCACCAGGTTAAGCTCCAAAATGCAATCAAGAGAACAACTATGGTTTTGCACAATTGCATTTTGTGTCATTTTTCTTGCAATTGATATATAGTCCTTAATTAATAGTCCATACGGGCATCAATTTTGAACCAAAATTAAACATTTTAAAGGCCATCTAATGTATATGCTAGTTTTGTTATTGAACTTGTATTCTCATGAAAACATATGCATAGTTATAAGGTTCCCATTTTACAGTACTTCATGCTATTTGATGTATGCACTGAGATTTTAGCAATTATAGAGGAACCAAAACTAATTTATCTAACTACAAACATTTAAATGCTTGCTGCAAATACATATTTCCCATTAATTTATAGCTGAAATACATTGCCATTACATAATTTTAACCCATATACCAAAAAGAAACAAAAAACCAAAAAAGGTCAATATTTGGGTTAATTCCTACTTTCATATAGCTAAACATCCACTGGTATCATGCCAAAAAAAAGCATGCCCCCATTAACGGTTTTGGTTTTCTTCACAAACAAGATTACCACAATGGTAATCAACCATGAAATTGCAATCACTCCCTAATACACCTTCTCTCTTGCACGATAAACCTCAATCATTTACAGTAGCCTTGGGATGATTTGCCTAGCTTGTGCACACAAGGGCGGATCAACCCATCCAAAATAGCCACAACCATGAGATGAATAATTTGCACAACCATAGAATTTGCGTCCCGAATTATTGGAGGTCCATGAAGTCCACATTTTTGCCCTAGCTCCATAATAACATTGGGCTGATCCATTACCATCCATCTGAAATTCAAACAACCTTCATTGACGGAAATAGCATTTCAATATGGGTTAATTCTGTTTGCTTCAATGGTAGAGAGAGAGAGAGTGTATGATTTACCTTGAAGTACGCTTCAATGGTGGAAAAGTTGCAGAATATTACCTTCAAGATTGCTTCAATGGTGGCAAATTGCATAGGACAAATTAGGGTTCTCAAGCAGCTTGGGAAGAAGCAACTAAAGTACCCCAAAACGAAGGAAACACTTGAGTTTTAAGAGGGCATCAGCATCACGTGCAGCTCACGTGATTCATTTTGGAGGGAAAACATGCCACGTCACGCCACGTCATTGTCACATAGGATGGCATGTGAGCTCACGTGCTATTTCCGTCAAATTTGAGTAACGAGTCATTGATTTGGCTCAAAATGAATTTAAAACTTTTGATTTGGTACTAAATCGAGACAAAAAAAAGTTTGTGGCCTGGATTGAAAATCAGTATAAAATTCGTGGTACTAAATCGGAATTAACCCTTTTTTTTAATTATATATATAGTGTTTATTCTAGATCGCAAATGTATTTACAAGTATACCAGTAAAGTTTCTTGATTTTTCTCAATATATTTTATTATTATGAATTTTATTTACTTTATGAAGAAAATAATTCATAAAAATTAAAATATATTGTGAAAAATCATTAAACTTCACTGATCGATGTACTTATAAACACATTAGCTATTTAAGATAAATACTCCATGATAAATTACAAGAAGTCTAATATCATTTTTTTAGTCAAAGAAACAAATGGCTAATTGACTGAAGGGTGCAAAATGCTACAAAACAAAACTCTAGGGGGTTAATGTTTCATAATTGATACTCTAAGGGTGCAAAGTGAAAAATGCTGATAGCATAGGGGCCAATTGGTAATCTTTCCTTATTTTTAAAATGTATTTTAAGACATGCTACATCACTATATTTATCAGATTAAGTCTATTTCATACAATTATTCTGTTATAAGATACACTTTACACAAAATTGTGTAAAGTGATGTGTGTAGAGCCCATTGTAACACAAATTTTGAAAACTGACAGTTAGATTAGATGAACTGCTTATGAATTTCAAGTTCACCAAAAATCACCATGATCCAACAGTCGATTTCTAAAAAAAATAACTATAAAAAATTGGTGACATTTTAAAGAACAAAAAAGTCATAATTTTTTACTATGACATTTTTCAGAAACGAAATTCATAAACATTTCATCTCATCAATAGTCGGTTTTTGAAACTTTATTTTGCAACGGGCTCTACACAGGTCACCTTACGCATAATGTTGTGTAACTTGCACCCTCTAACAGAATGACTATTCACTAACATATATATATATATAGAGAGAGAGAGAGAGAGAGAGAGAGAGAGAATCCTATCAGCATATGCGAAAGTCTGTATAAAGTTCATAGGTAATTGTGGGATGTATATTTTGAAAAACTGACTATTGGATTAGATATTATGGATATTTATGTCACGCATACCAAAAATCACAGTAATCTAATGATCGGTTTATTAGATGTGACACTAAGAAAAACTATGACAATGATCGGTTTCTTATAATTTTTGACAATATGTATTTTAAGATGCTGACATCGAATCACTGTGACTTTTGGCAGACATGATATCCATAACAAAAGTATCTAATCCAGTAGGGATGACAATTTGCCCCGTCCTCGTTGGGGTTTTTTAAATTTTTTCGAGATAGGGGCGAGAATGGGTTTAAAAAAAATTGCCTTGCTAGGTTTTGAGGAGGAGATGAGTTTACAATGCCCCGCTTCACCTAGCCCTGGTTATATAAATTTACTATTTTACTCTTATAATTTTATATTATTCATAAATTACATTTTATAGATCTTATTATATATAATATAGAATTTAAATTATTAATGACCTCTTAACTTTTCTTGTCCCTCTCACTTTAATTATTTTTATTCACCAAACATGTTCTCTATCATCTTAATTATTTTTTATTTAAAAATTTGATTTTACTTAGCTTTCATTTCAATGTGATATTTTAATTTTTTTTAATAGTACAGTCTACTTGATTTTCTCTCATCTCAGTCATCTCACTAACATTTTTAACCATTATTATCTATTATCTATTACTATGTAATAAATCAAGCCTCCCTTATTGTGCCGAGTTGGCAAGCTCTTTTTTTTTTTCCTTTATATTTTTTTATTTAATTATTCAAGCCTTCTCTTTTCAGAATGATAGGAATGATGTTGTTTAAGTTGCACCTTACGCAACTACGCCGTCTATGCGTAAAGTGACCTCTGTGTTCTATTGGAAAAAATGAAGAATTGATTTTAAATAACTGATTGTTGGATCACTTCTTACGAATTTCATATTCGCCCAAAATCAGAGCAATCCAACGGTTGATTTTGAAAAAATTTATTGGATAAAAATGGTGATATTTAGAAGAATAAAAATATTACAATTTTTCGTAGACATTTATCAGAAACGGATCGTTTGATTACTATGATTTTTGACGAACATAAAATTTATAACAAGTGTATTTAATCCAACGGTCAATTTTTCATTTAGTAGTTTTCCATTGTTGCACTGTTAGTTTCTTTTTGGTGTGATTGTGAGCAAATAATATATTTTTGTTTGAATGAACTCATAAGTGAGCAAGTAATAGCTTTTCCATTGGTGTAGTTATTTATACTATTTTGATTTTTAAACTTTAGTTGTTATTTTTTAACAATAAAAAATGCAAAAAAAGAAAAAGAAAAAGAAAAAAAAGTAATAGTAGGGCGGGGGACGAGGACGGGGAATCAAATTTCTCATAGGGGCGGGATGCTACTAAAATTATAAACCTGACGGAGACGAGGCAGGGATAGGAACTAATTAGATAATTGGGGACGGAAACGAGGGAGTGAAAAACCCGCTCCACTCTGCCTCATTTCCATCCCTAGTGGGTCTATTTTTAAAAAACTGTTAGTTTAGGCCCACATGCTCCTTTGAAGTTAAAATAAAATATTAGTTAAATTTTGATCGACGTTTGTGATCACACCATGCAATATTTTATATTGAAATTTTGTAGGTGAAATCCTTAAAGGATTGTCTATCCAGTAGGGCATATTTTGTTAATTAGTAACTTTTCTCGAAAAGGAAATGAGATATAAGGCCCTATTTGAATTAATTTTGCCTAAAATTACTTTTGAAATTCAAAATGACACTAGATTTAAAGAGATGGGAGTAATAATAAGTTTTACTCGACTCAAGGAGTGATAAGATGGTTGGCCAAAGCTGGCCATCTAGCTTCTACCATAATCACTTATAGTACATATAAGAATTTTAATATATGAAGAGATGATTTGGATGTAACTCTAAGGTCCTGTTAGGATTAACTTTGCCTAAAATCACTTTTAGAAATATCTCCACACATATTTCTTTAGAGTTATGTCTAAACTATCCCTTCACATATCAATATTTTCACTCTATAAGTGATTATAGGAAAAGCTAGTTTGCCAGCTTTGGCCAACCGGCCATCAGGAAAGTTAGTGCAAATAGAGCTTACTCCAAAGATAATTTTAGGCAAAATTAATCCAAATAGAGTTAGTGATAGTGATTAATGATACTCGATCTTTAAGATGCATGGCAACATATGATTCAAATTTGGAAGCTTATAATGATATTTCCTTTAATCTTGGGAAAAAGAAAAGTTTATTCTTCTGAATTTAGTAAACTTACAAGACTAAAAGCAATAAAATCTCTTTGACTATTGGGGAAAATAATGGAAGGCAGGTAAGGTGGCCGGTGATCATAGATGTCCTTTACCCCCCTCTTTTAAGGCTTTTCTCTTCTATGAAAAGAAAAGAAAAAATCACTAATTATCAAGTTAATTTTCTTTTCTAGCTTCTCCATTGATTTGTCAGCAATCAATCACTGTATTAATAATAGTTTTTACGTACTACCGAAAGAGGAGAAAAAGATATTGGATTTATTTATGATGATAAATGATGAGTTATGAACTACTCAGTTAAGCACTCATGGCCATTGGATCATCTCATTATTTTAAAAAGCCTCCATTCATGAGATGATCTGATCCAACGGCCATAAGTCTTAAATGACTTAGATCTAAGTCAGCATTAGCTGATCGACTAGATCATTTCACGATAAATGATGCTCCCATGCCCAAATATGATCCAAATTGGAATCTAATAATGATTTTTCCTTTGATATCGGGGAGATCATACAGTTCATACCCTAATATTTGTGCTTGCAAAAGAAGAAATTAAAGGCCTAAGACCTGTACACGTGCAAATTTCATGAAAAAAATAATTTTCAAGGAATTAAATTCAGTACAGGCATTACAATTAAGAAAAAGAATTATACATTGTCATAAAATATATTTTAAAAAATTTTGAGATATCAAAATTATAAAAATAATAATAATAATAATAAATAAATAAAATTAAATCAATAAATATAAACTCGATTGGTTGCAAAATATTTAATTAGTTTAAAAATTAAATTCTATCTAGAAATGAATTAGTCTCTATAAACAAATAATTTAAATAAAAAGAACAATAGAATTAATTTTATTTTATGGGACCATGTTTACGAGAGAATTTTAATTTGATTTAGAGGATTTTTATAGTGACTGACGGAATTTTATGAGACGTACTATGCCTATATTTAAGAAGTTGAGTTCAATTTAGAAGTGAATTAATATTTATAAGTAATTTTTTAATTCAATGCATGAGAAAGTCTCTAAAATTAATAATTAATTTTATTATTATATTTTTAAAAACTTTAATTTATCATCATCATACGTACAGTCGCTTGAGAAGCAAAGTTCTCATCCCTATTCTTCTCATAATAGTCACATAAGAAGCATGCACAATTCCATCTCCCCTGCAGTGCTTTGATTCTTTCCATACACTTAATAACACCAAAAATTTATAAATAAATAAATAAATAAGAAAAGAAAAAAAGATGGGAAAAGAGTCATTACCCTTTCAAAATTTGAAGAGACATTTATTTTTATTTTTATTTTTTTTAATTTTTATTTTATTTTATTTTTTTTGGCATTTATAAATTCAATATTCTGAAGGGCACATTGGTGAAGACATTAATGTTTTTAGCATGATGCATGGATGATTGAGAGTCAAATTAAAGATCTCGTGAAGTAAAGTACTGAAATACTGGATTTGCCCATTCCCTTGAAGTGAACTGCAATTGCGTATGGGTGTAACATTGAGCTTCATTAATCATGAATACAAAATATAATTTCCCATGAATTTAACCTAATCGCATTTTTTTTCCCCTTCAAATTATTTGATTTTATGGCTATTCACCCATATTGTTAGTTGTACCCACTTGCTACCTACGCCCACTATAAAATTTTAAAATATATTTTTTGCTACCTACACCTTCTATAATACCCAAACTAACACCAACCCAATCAACCCTAAAACATAAGTTTCTTTTTACACCCACCTAATACCAAAAATCTCCAAGTATATATATATATATATCCAAAGAGGAGGTTATTTTCTTCACTCCATGAAGATAAAGTAGGCTAACCAACTTGTAATGTGTTCTAACTTAGTATGCTAAATATTCTAATATGTTTGCCTGACGACTGTTGAACATAAAATGATATTCTACTAGTGCCTATTGAACATTTTATAATATTCAACATCCCCTGCAGAACATTTTTCTATGTTCGATTGGGGTGATTGAACATTCTGTAATGTTCAATATCCCCTGTTGAACATTTTTATATGTTCGGTTGGGGTGACTGAACATAGTGATATATTTAATTACCCATATTTGAACATTGATTGATATTCAATATCGTAGAGCTGACCAAAAGCACGAACTAGAAATTAAAACAACTTAAAAAAAGTGAATCATACTTTAAAAAATGTATATTTTCATTGTTGGAATCATTCCACATTATCATTTCATTATCCATTAATGAATAAACACATTTTTTTGTTAGAATTTTCAAAAAGTTATACGAGAATATGAAGGTTTGTAAGATTAAGGTTTATAGAAAAAATATGAATGCGGGAAGTAATTTGATTTATTTTATTTATCTAATATTACCCTTATTAATTGATAGGTGCCACTAACAATATAGATGGATGACAATAGAAGCACCCTTTATATTTTTGTCTCTACACATGTAAGTTCGGAAGTTTAATACTAAACAAGTTTTCTTGTCATGTGACCCCAAAAAAACTAAAAAACAAGCTTGTCTTAATTAACTTATACGTACAGTTATATATATATATATATATATATATATATGGGTTTCATAAATGGGGAAGTGAAAAACCGTGGATGGTATTTGAATAATATGGGCCTTATGGATCATAAGATACGCCGCATATATATGACAAATAGACACAAAAAGCATCCATTCCGCACCTTGCAGCCGCACTCGCTTGCATGAGAGGGGTCCAACTTCTTTCCTTTACACACAAACAAAATTGAAAAATTCTTTCCTTTACCAAAAAAAAAAAAAATACTTTTAGTAGTCAAAATAATAAAAAAGCTAGATAGATGCATGCTCTGTGTGTGTGTGTGTGAGAGAGAGAGAGAGAGAGGAGTTGGTAATGTTCCACAAACCCACTTCAAATCAATGGCTTTATAAGGTCGGTAGAATAATTGTGGACTTTTGGATGGGCTTGCTCAGTACTCGATCAGTAGCTGGACCTGGCTCATTCTCACGGTCACCCCTGGCCGGTTCTGGTTCAATTTGACTGGGAAGAGTATAGTTTTGGGCTTCTTCCAATACGAACCCGATTTTGAACGTGTAACCTTTCAATCCTTGCTCAGGGGCAACTGAGGATCTAGGAGTTAGCTAGGCTCTCTCAACCCAAAACCCAAAACCGTTTCTAATAGTATTTTTGACTATTTTCTAATAGAAATTCTCTGTGTCGTGGAAATAGTGGATCCCAAATGATATGACTAATCATCTAACCCTTCCCTTTTTCCATTTTAGCAAATTCTCTTTCCATAATAAATGAATGGTTATGATTCATTTGTGATTCTTTTGGAATAAATTTTTGGAATATATAGCATTACTGTTTCTAATAAGTTTGACTATTTATTAGCTAGAATTTTCTTTTTAATAAAGTTTTTGGACATACGGTAGAATTTAAATCCATATCATCGGTTCCACAATAATTATAAGTTACCACTGAATCAAGACAACTCTGGTATTAGATTAGGGTTGGATTTGATTTGGTTCAGCCTATTTTATATATATATATATATACACACACACACACATGAAGACAATGAGTGAGGAGTTAGAGAGTTTTGACCCAAACCCATTTGAGCTGACTCAAACCTCCCAACTTGGCCCATTACAGTTCTAGTATATGTGAGAGGTTTAACACTGTTAGGGGATTATCAAATGTAAAATAATCCCCACACCAATCCCCAATATATATATATATATATATATATATATATATATATATATATATAGAGAGAGAGAGAGAGAGAGAGAGAGAGAGAGAGAGGTGCTTTGGTAAGGTGATGCATCTTGCATCAGGTGCCTTCTTATGGAGCCACTTGCACTGTAAATTTTGGAAAACTGACCGTTGGATTAGATACTCCTATAATGTATGTCATGCCTGCCAAAAATCACAGTGATCCAACGGTTGGTTTATGAGAAAACTGACTGCTAAAAAATGATAACATTTTAAAGAACAAAAATATCATAGTTTTTCAAAGTTACATTTTTCAAAAGCCAACTGTTGGATCACTATGATTTTTGACAAACATGACATACATAATAAGAGTATCTAATCCAACGGTAAATTTTTTAAAATTTTTATCGCAGGTGGCTCTACAAGAGGGAGAAGCATCAGGTGCACTATATATATATAAGGACGTCTTTACCTACCTTAGTGTTAGCCTACTTCCTTAAGGAGTTATAGGATAGGTATTTTGAAAAATCAACCGTTGGATTAAACAATCTACTCATGTATGTCATGTCTGTAAAAATTAAAATGATCCAGCAATCGATTTTCAAAATATAGTCCGTAAAACAATCTAATAATATTTAGCGTTCAATGCTGTAACAATTGTTAAACAGTCTGTATTTTGAAAACCAACCGTTGGATCACTATGATTTTTGATAGACATGACATACATAAATAGATTAATTAATCCAACGGTCGATTTTTCAAAATATCCATCCTGTAAAAGTGGACTGACGAAAAGATAGGTAACGACGTCCTTACAGAATCCGGACTATATATATATATATAAGTGTTTTAGTCAGCACTACCTGACTTTAACTAAAGTCAGCAAAGAACACAAACCCTTGGATTCCAATTCACTTACACTATGTTCGGATTGAGAGAGTTGGAGAGAAGAGAAGAGAAGAGGAGAGAAACTTTTTAAGTTTAGATTGAGAGAATTGGAGAGAAAGGGGAGAGAAAGAGGAGAGAAAAGAGGGCTTTTAGCTTTCTCTCCGATTTGGAGAGAAATGGAGAGAAGAGAAGAGAAAGGGATTAAGTGGGCGGTAGATTTACTATTTTGTCATTTCTCTTCCTTCTTTAATTTTTATGTTCTTTTTATGTAAGTAAGGGCAATTTTGGAATTTACATCTTAAAATCTTCTTTTCTCTTCTCTTATGAAGGCTATCCAAACAGGGTGGAGAAAAAGTCATTTAACTTTCTCCCCTCTCTATCCAAATAAGGTGGAGATAAAATCATTTAACTTTCTCTTCTCTTCTCTTCTCTTCTCTTAATGAGTTTCTCTTCTCTTCTCTCAAACTCTCTCAATCCAAACATAGCCTTAATGGAGGATTCATCTCAAGATTCCAATCCAATGGCTCAATGTTCTTAGCGGACTTTAACTAAAGTCATGTAACGCCCCAACTTGACAATTATACCGACCATCCCGGGTAGGTCGACACGTATTAATTAAGTTGGAGATACAACCTGTACTGCCTGCTCATCCATATTTCCATATACAGGAAATAACAAAGTATTTATATTAAAACATGAAATGAAATGTTCATACATATGTCCCAAGTCGTATTTGATGTTTATACATTCATCAAATACCTGAAAGATCTGCTGCATAAAAGACAGCAGTTAAGAATATTATCCTCAATTAACAATAATAATACTGATGCAAGGATTAATTCAAAATAATTATATTCAACATTTATAAATCATTTATAAGCAAGTGTGGGCTTTCGTATTTCATAAACCATTTCCAATCAAAACAGAATCCCATTGGCTTTACAAAAAGTATTACAGTCGCTCCTTTTGGGCTAACCAGCCCCTAGCGCAGCCAAACTAAAATATAACCATATCAGGTTCTTCCCCAAGGGTAAGTCACTTGCATGGGCTATTTCCTTCGGGTCCGCTCTTGGCTCCACCCAGGACACACAAGGCCCTTATTTTTCCTTCGGGGTCCGCTCATCGGCTCCACCCCAGGACCATGGGCCCTTTTTCCCTTGAATACTAACTGAGCCAACAATTATAGTTTCCAAACATTTCATTGCATAGAAATATCTTATTTTCCAACCAAGCATAAATCATTATAAATGACATATAAATATAATTATCAAAACATTATTTCATAATCCGTGCATTCAGCAAATATATGAATTCAACAAACCAATTCATATGCCATCACCAAATCTGTATAAATCATGCCACATATATCATTTCAAAACAGCTATAATTTCATGCATCGTATTTGTCCAAACACTCTTTCAAAGAAGGTTTTACGAGAATCATTTCAATAAACCATATTATCAGTATTAACGAGGATAGTTATATTCCTACCTTTGTCACTGTGAAGTCTAGCTTGCAAATGGATTATGTATTGGATTATCTTGATCTGAAATAAAAGACAAAATAATGCATTTTAACTCCTAAATCAAAATATGCATAAATAAAACATAAATCAAGGACTTTGACCCCCAAAGACCTTAACTTTTCTTTTAAAATCTCTTTAAAACAAATAGAAGAAGAAAACTAAGAAATGGCGAAGAAAAATTCAAAAACACCTCTACGTACACTTCTCCAAATCAAAATCCCATCGTTCAATTACAAGATTTATGCCAAATAAACTCATATAACTTTGAATCCTTCAAAAATCTTAAGATCCAACGGTTAAAATATGAAAACAACAAATTTTTAGGCATAAAACCCACATAAATTCAAAATAAGGCTTATACTCAAAATTAATCTTAATTTCTTCAACAAATTAACATCATAGGATCACCATAACTTCAAAACATCATATTTAAACTTCTCATAACTTCAAACCTCACAATTTCATCAATTTCACCTTATGGGTTTAAACTCAAAAAAGAAAAACAAAAGAGAAGAAAAAGAAGATGAGTTAGGAAGCTTACCTTCACCAACTATAGAGTAATTTCTGCTAATTCCTAGCAACAAATTCGACCTCTCTCTCTCCCGAGCTATCTTCTACTTTCTCGAACTCTCTTCTACCGACTGACGATGATAGACATGCCTTCCTGATAAGTTTAAAGTTTAAACTTATCTCAATGGCAATTTTGTAATTACTTCAAGTTTTTAATTTATATATATATATATAACCTAATCATGCGAGGACGTCCTTACGCTTCTTATCGTTAGCCCGCCCCTTCTAGGAGCTATCTATAGGAATAATATTTTGAAAAACCGATCGTTTGGCCAACAATACATTCGACAAACAAATTGGTTGGCGACATGGGTGAGACAAAAATGACAGATTAATTAGACAAAAATGAAGATGGAACTAATGTCCTTCATAAGAAATTAGGTTGTGTAATTTGATCTTTTTTCACATTAACTGTTGTGATAAGTAGCATGAATCATAAGCAATGAATATATACTGACAAGTAAAGGATTCAGAACTTAGTGGGCACTTGAAATAATTGAAGTTTAGTAACCTTTTAGAACAAGATCCTAATAAGGCCTGGAAAGAAACAGTAAAAACACAAAATCCTTCATAGATGCAAGGTTTTCTAAGAACGATGCAATTTTTTTTTTTTGGGGGGGGTAGGCGAAGCAATGCATTTTCAGTATAAAAACAAAACAAAAAATGAAGGTAAGCAACACATAATTAATTGGAATAATTTGGGAACATTGTAAGTAAAAAAAGGTTAGCAATACGGAATTAATTGGAATGATGTAGGACCATTTTACAATGCACATGTAAAATCATGAATAAGAGACTTCAATACAATCACTATATCAGATCACATATTCCCTAACCAAAAAAAGAAGTTACATTTAAGGGCTCAAAATTTTGAAAACAGCGGTTTATATTGCAAACTCAACCATCAAGTCAGAATATTAAGACTCTCTCTTATGTTTTGACAGAAGATTATTAAGATCCTTAATTGGATCTTGACAAGTCTGAGGATTCATCAACAAGTTGACCCACCAATTGATGTATATGAATTGTCGGAATTGATAAAGTGTTGGGTCTACATATATGACTGAATAAAAAGTACCAGCAGTCCATCAGAGTGACCTTTTCCTTCACTATTCTGCAATTTTTTATTATTATTATTTAAAAACAGATATACATATATTTCATTAAGTTTAAGGATACTATTCTGCACAATTTAGGAGTAAATTCTATTATTGAAATCACATCTGTTGAGGCAGTTGATTCAAATGGATCCAGCAAATGATGGTGGACCACTTCAAGAAAGAACGACTTCTAACTGTATTACAACACTGAAGTGTCTTGATCATGTTTAAGTTCAATAACTTTGATAGATTCTACTGGAATGATTCGCATATAAAGCAGGAATGAAAAAGCTTCATGGGAAGAAGAAGAACCACTTTAGAGGTTGGACCTGATTCGTTATGTAGAAGCCACATGCCCAAAGTAATATGCTTTCACCTTCTAGTTTTTTCCCTGATCAGAAAGGCATGTCAAGGAAGGGAGCATCTTCTTGGAACCTAGACTCTGTTTTAAAAGTATATCTTCCTTGAAGTTGCTCCCAAACACAACCTCATATGTCACAAAATTAAGCACAAAAACTACATCATTGAGGGCTTGGAAGGCATTTCACCTTCAGGACCTTTATAAGATAAATGTCATGGGCATCATGGCACATGACTAATCTGCTCAAATTGTTATCTAAAATGGGATCAAAATCAAAATTATCCACAAATTCTATAAAAAAAGAAAAGAGAGAGAAGAAAAGTAAGAGAAGTATTAGTAAAAGAAAGCTCAACAGATTGAACTTACTTTTGATCTTGCAGAATACGATCCTCTGGCAAAAATGCCAGAAGGGGTGGTCTCTGCTGGCATCTCATGTGTGTCAGGCTCTGGCTGAGGGCTAAAGGTTCCGATCATCTCTTTGGCGCTGTCAACTGAAACAAGACGCATTGTGAGGGAGTAATTCAAGTGCTTGAAATTTACATTGTCAGCATGATTGTGAAGCAGATAGCTTACCCTTGACACCGGTTTTCCAAACAGTGTTGGTGTACCTAAGACCAGATACGATGTTATTGCTGACTTGGAAGGAGAATCTCAAGCTGTAACGACTACCTTCTTTCAAAGTAAACCACAAGCCTTTGGGGTTTCCATTTTCAGGAATAGAAAGAACAATGTCAGGTCTGTTGGGAGAGAGGATTGACAGGCTGATGAACTTCACCTCTGGTTCTAGCGTTTCTGCAATAAATGAGATGAAACACTGAGGTTAATAAACTTGGAAAAAAAATCCATTTTGATCTCATTACAGGATAATAGTTTATCTGGTTTGTCTAATAAGATGGGTTGAAAAAACATTGGTGAGGGTGGAAAAGAATACAATGAACACCTCTGGTTCTAGCGTTTCTTTAAATCCATCTTTATACCTAATGGTATAAAGCCTAATTCTTTGGATCTAATGGTATAAAAAATCTTATCGATCTCAAGAACTTTTGGGTATATAACCCATGGATTAATTTACAGTTGGTTTGGAAAAAGGCCTGTTTGTGTCTTTTTTTTTTTTTTTTTTTTTTTAATTTTTTTTTTAAAAAAATTTTGAAGATATTTAAAAAAAAAAAAAAAAATGAACTTATCATCCTGTAGTGAAATAAAAATAGGATACTTTTTTTCAAGTGATCAAATTTTACATTTGCCAAATAGTCTTTAAAATTCAATAATAATAGAAAAGATTTTAACCATATGTCTGGCCAGACTTGATCGAATGCAGATCCTCTGCTTTGGTATGTTTGGTGCTTGGGTGATGTGTTTGGGTGATGTGACATGATCTGGATAGTTTGCACATCACCCGAGTGAAAAGCAGACCATCCAGATCATGCCACATCACCCAAGCAAATCCAAGCCCAAGTAAAGGATCCGGATGCACAAGTCCTGCTCCCAAACAGTCCTCCCTCCCCCAAACAATCATCTGCAATATTGAATTGAGCGTAGTTTGAAAATTTAATAAAGTGAAATTTGTTTTTACAATAATATGTAAGTGACTTTAAAAATTACAATATATATGTTAAAAATTAATAGATTACATTTACTTTAAAAAGATAGCATGTAAAATAATAGTAAAGCATAAGCATGTATAATTGAATAAGGAAAAAACATACATGTTGAGAGTGATAACTTGAAAAAAAACATATATATAGAGTTAGAGAGAGAAGGATAGAGAGAAGAATAAGAAGAAGAAAAAAATGAAGAGGAAGGCAAAAAATGAATTCACAATATGAATTCTCAAATTGGGAGTTTTGTTTTTTGTTTTTTGTTTTTTTAATCTTACTAACTTACTATATTCTGGTTTTTTCCTATTATTATTATTATTTTTTTAAAAAAAGACATATATACAATTTTTCTAATTTGAGGATACAGGTCCAGCCAACCAGTATATTAATGTGAGTTTTTCTAATCTATAGTAGTACTACATTTTGTATAGGAAAAAAAAGGTCCAAAATGATTAATGGATTAAAACAAACAATTCCATAGTCAAAGATAGATAAAGAAACATGAGATGACAAAGAAGCCAGTCAAAAGTTACCAAAACCCACAACTGCAAGCTCAACACTCACCCAAAAAGCTAGAAAGAAAAACTGAGAAAATACACGCTGCTATAGAGCACTTCTAAAAGGATATCATCAAAACATGAAAATGCTCACAAATGCTCATATGATTCATATGGATTCACATCAAGAATTTTTTATTCATACTTGTCAAAGACGTGAAACGGTGCCGTTTAACGCATTATGGTAGCCCTAAACACGCAGCAATGCTTTCTGTGTGTGCAGTGTAGTGCGAAATCATAGTTTTTGTCGGCTTGCGGGCAGAACCATGATTTTTGTCAGCTTGTGGGATCCTTCTCTTTTATAGGAATAGATAAGAGAGAGTTAGGATTACATCAGGATGAAATCTCCTCTAAATGACCCAAAAAAATGATAATTAATTTTAAATTATTTTAGGGAAGATAATATATTAAGATGGTTGGTCAATATTAAACCTCTTAATTTTTATTGCAATTACTTTTAGTATGGAAATTTTGATACATGAAGAAACAATTTGATACGTGAAGAAACAATTCGGACATATCTCTAAATAAATATGTGAACATATTAGGTATAATTGTTCAAAACTAATTTTAGATAAAATTAATCTAAACGGACCTTAAAGCCCATTTGGATAATCCGTCAACTCTTTGTTTTTATTTTAAAAAGTTAAAAAGTAAAAATTGTTACTATCTCAAATTTTAAAAGTAACCATTAATGCAATGGACTATCCATAAAAATTAAAGCTTTCACTTTCTTACTTCAAATTAAAAGTTTATTTTAAAGGCGATAGCTTATCTAAATGGGCACTAAATGAAACATCATTTGCCTTGTATTTTTTAAATAACTTTACTTGGAAGCATGATGTGGCATTTCCATATCATTTAATTTGTGTAATGCAGAAAAATAAAAATTTTGTCATACCTTCTTGTCCAATGATTTAAAAAATATAGTTTAAGTACTCTTTCATTTAACACTACTCTTCAACTAATATGTCATTTATTCTCAATTTCACTTCTAATTTGGATCAGTCTGAAAGTGTCCTAGTTAAAGCCCCTTTTTGCATATATAGAATAGCATTTTTGGTACTTCAATGGTGAAGATTTCAGGTTGCATCAATGCATTTTGACCACTACCACATCATTTTTCTTTTCCATTTTCTTTCATTTTCCCTTCCAAAATCCCAACCAACCAAACGGTAAATGGGGAAATGAATATCTTTGGATTAAAATGCATTGATGCATTTTGAAATTCAAATATTTGTATTTTTTATTTTATTTATTTATTATTTTTGTCATTATAATTTAAATGGTATTAAAGATGAAAGAATGGTAATTGATTGATGGAAAAAAAAAAAGGTAGTTAATGAGAAAAAATGGGTATTGGAACGTGGAAAAAAGATTATTGAATAAAAAAAATGGATATGACATCATTAGAGCAACTCATTCCACATCCACATCTATTTTCACTTTAGTGATCCAAAAAATATATGGACATATATCACTAAAATTTGCAATTCACCATTGAAGATGCCCATACTTACCTTTTCTTTGGATCCCTTTAAAATGTCTTATTGACACCCCAGACCTCTAGTCTCTAAATAAATAAATCAATTTACAGATAGACTTAAAAATATATTTTTGTCTTATTCTTCAAACCAAATAAAACAAATTAATAAAAAATGATTTATTAAACTACAAAAAAAAATAAATCATTTAAATTTTTTATATTTGCCAAATAAACTCCTATACATAAATCAAATATAGAGATGAAAATAACCTTTGGAAGCATTTCTGTAACCAAACAATGCTTTTTACTAATCTCAAAGCACTTCCTGAGACCCTAATCAAACAAAAACCAGTTTTGGGATATGCAGAGCAGATACGTGTAACCATGAAAGCAACCATCCACCACCTTGCAAAACCACCTTAGTCCTTTAACATGCCTTTTTTCTTTTATTAATTAGTAATTAATTAATCAGCAAAGAACACAATCACAGTAGCAGCAATCCTCGCAATCTTCTTACTCCTCGTCGACGCTTCCATCAACCAAAACACCATCACCACCACCGAGATCGACATCGACGGCAACAACTTGAGCAGGAAGTCATCGGAGAGGTGCCGGGGCAGTTACGTAGGCAGCAGGGGTTAAGTCACTGCAAGCAATAAAGTAAAATTGATGAAACACAAGCCATGCCTAACATAAACTACTGTAATTTCCATCTCAAACTACTTGAGATCACAAACTTTCTTCCATCTCAAACTACT
>JAESVK010000627.1:1636462-1661372 GCA_017140935.1 Hamamelis virginiana
ATATCGAGAAAATAGAGCTGGTTTCGGATTGGATAATCGCAGTGGAATATAAGACATGGATTGGCCTTGGATGTGCGGGAAAGTTGCATGGAAGGAAGACTTGGGTCTTGTGTTAATGCATTCCAGGCTCTGCATACAAACTTGAATTGAATAAGAGACGTTATGGGAAGCCTGGAAAGTATATCAAGAACAATGTCCAGAGGGAGAAACTCGATCCCAGTACTCATTTAACAATAAGAATTATCATCATCATCATCTTCTTCTTCTTCTTCTAGCTTGCATGATCTTCTTCTTTTACCTGGTTTGATCTCAAAAATTGAGTCCATAAGGAACATAAATCACCCGCAAAGGAAAGTTGCAGGCTGCTGGTGGCTTGGAGAAGATGGAAGAAAAGGGACTTTATGACTTTGTGCTAGATAAGTATTGTGGACTTTGATAAAAACAACCAATTAATTGGTATTGTAATAGACTCATAGGAAACAGAAGCTACACGGAATTGGGTGCTTTGTGGGTTCCACCATTGAAGAAATTTTCTCTCTTGTGAACAAGTTGTTTTTTTTTCCCTTTCTCTCTCAAATGTTTGATGGGGTCCTCTAACAATTTGCACCGTTCATGGCTGTAATGTGATGTAGAAAAATGCAGATTTTCTCTGGCTGTGTGTTAATGGATTGATGGTGACCTTGCAGCAGCATGACGGTGTTCGATAAGAGCAAATTTGACTTCATCTTGCTCGACTCTGAGACAAGCATATAGTATAAGAGAGGAATATATTCCCCTTCTTTGTTTTGTTTTGTTTCGTGAAGACAGCAGCTCTTTGGCTGTGTTGACACACCAAAAAATTGGCCATAAGTTTTAGCCGAGATATAAAAGGAGAGTTCATGATTGAATTTAAAGAGAAAAAACTTTAGCCATAAAAGCGATATGAATCGGCCAAGCAGATCATCGGCCACCCTAAAGAAATCGGCCAAATGGATTGTGATCCGTCCTAGATATAGTTTAAGCTAAAATTGAAAGAAGGAAATTTCAGCCGTAAGGAAAAAGTAATATAAATCGACCTACTAAGAATCGGCTATCTGAAGAATCGATCAAGCAGATTTTCGGCCACCGCATAAATATCGGTTATACGACCATTCCCTATTTTCAAGGAGAAAATACAGCTTAGTGGAAGGTCATGGTTCGACACGTGTCAACATTTGAAGAAGACCCAGTAAATCCTAACTACCAAAACATGAGAAAATGGAGATATAGCTTGAGGAAAAAGTAGATAATGGGTCAAAACATGGGCAGACACTTGTTATCCAAACGGCCAAAGCTGTCATCCTATAAAAAGCAAAGGAAGTCAAGAAAAAGAGGACGATTAATTAACATCAAACATTCTACTGCTTTTATTCTTTACATTTCGTTTCTTACTTGCTTTCAGTCAATTTATTTTCCTAGCTTAAGAGCTTTTTATTTTCGCATTCAAGTTGTACTCAATCTGAATTCTTTTCGGATTCTCATCATTTGCAAGGATATTAATCAAAGAAGCTTACGAAGCCAACAATGGTATATCTCTTGTGATTTGTATTTTTGTTTGAATCATTTCATTTCCATTACATTTTCACTCTTCAAGGCACACACGTCTTTGCACTCGAAGACCCCAGAACCTGCAACCGCCTTGATTGCAGTTGGCACGCCCGCGTGATAAACTGTCAGGCCGAAGTGCTCGTACCTAAAGACCATAGAAAATTTTTAGGGTAAACATTCTTTGGCACGCCCGGTGGGATGGTAGTGCTAATTATGCCTCCAAGAAATAAAGACACAGGGGTTACGGTCGAATCGACTGAAGAAGCCAATACTGACTTCCCCTCATCCGTGCTAGACCGAAATGATCCTTCGGTCCAGGGAAGTAGTGAAATGGTTGAAACAGACGAAGAAAATCTTACTCAAAATTTAATGTCCGCTTGTCGTTTGCATTTTGATGAAAGAATGTATGAACAAACACAGGCCATGAATGCACAAATGGCCGCAATCCTTAAAAGTTTCGCGGACGAGAATCGTCAAACGGCTGATGCCATGAGAAATAGTATAAACCGATTTATGGGATATATGGTCGAGAATTAGGGCCAGCGGTCAATCAACATGCGGCCAATCAGCCGCATGGTAGGAATCAAAGGCTATCTCAGCCTGAAATACCAACCCTTAGTAATTCAACTTATGGGCAAATCCAGATTCAGAAAATGCCTGATCAAGGCCTTGGGGGGCAACCTAGCCAACTTAGGTTTTAACACACCATTAAATCCACCCAGGCCGACTATCACCTCAAGTGGAGCAAAAGACACCTCGCCTACCCAAAATCCTGGGGGGCAAAATATGAATATCGCTGGCCAGCAGTTAGGCCACAATATACCCATGAATACGTCTTGGCCGAATATCGGCCAGATGAGGGATGCACCAAACCAATATAACCAAACAACGTCTCCAAATACCCAGATGTCTAGAGTACAGATTTACACTAATCCAATTTATCAAGATCCTACTCTCGACCAACAGGCCAGCTCGTATGCTAGGCCGATGGGAACTTTTTCGGGTAATATTCCAGGAAAACCAGAATTATGGCTCTTATATGCCAATTGATCTTAGAGTCTATGACCAACAGGCCACTTCACATGTTAGGCCGATGGAAATATCACCCAACATAACTGGTCAGAATAATCAAAATTATGTACCGTCATTTTCATACGACCCAAGAGCGGTCGGTAATTACGACCAATGGCAAGATCGACCACCCATTAACCGTGATGAGGTGACCGATATTATTAGAGAAGAAATGGGAGGTTTATGCAGACCGAATATATGGACTGCTTATGCTACACCATACCCTGACTACGTTGACCAGTTGTATGAATTCCCGAGAATTATAGGTTTCCCGACTTCGCCTTTTTTTCGGGCGATAACAAGCAATCGACCTATGAACATATTGGTCGATTTACAACTCAATGTGGAGAGGTAGCTACTAACGGTTTCCTAAAACTTCGCTTTTTTGCCAGTTCACTTACTAGGTCAGCATTTGACTGGTACGTCAATTTGCCGCCAGGTTCGGTTAGACAATGGCCGGATATGGAAAAAATCTTCCACTTTAGGTTTTATAGGGCCGAAGCTGAAGTAACCGTGGCCGACTTGGAAAGAATGCATCAAGATCTAAGTGAGAAGATAGAGGCCTACATTAATAGGTTTAGGAAAGCCGAAAATCGGTGCAGGTATTCTCTTACGAGAGCTGATTGTGTTAAGTTGGTCTTAGGAGGTCTTAGCCTAGAAAATAAGAAACGTTTTGTAGGACAAGAATTCTATGACCTTAGTCATTTACTATCAGCCGTTTCTAGGTATGAAAAGATTTCGGAAGAAGAAAACCAGAAAAGAATTTCTTCTAGGGGTACGTATTACCATAATCAACCAAGGGAGAACAATTACATATAACATTTTTCGGATGAAAAAGAGAACGGCTATATGGAAGCCGAGATTTCTTTGGCCGAACTAACAATAAATTTGCTTTACACATGCAAGGCCTTGATGAGAATTAGATTAGAAAGAACTGAAAATAGAAAAAATGGCCCAAAAAGGCCAAATCAGAATTCGCCGTTTAGGGAGAAGAAATACGATTTCGACACCACTAAAACAGAGCAGATATTCGACCTTCTATGCCGAGACAATGTGGACCAGCCATCTGACGGGGGCTTTACGAGGAATGTCCACATCATCACCGGGCAATGTGATTAGGGGGGTTTAGAAAACAAAAACAAAACAAAGGAGTCGCCACCTTATTTTTAAGGAATAAGGAAACCATGAAAAATATTTTATTTTTTAAAATCAAAACAAAACAAACTCCATTTTCAATGAAAAGACAGTCTACAAACCAGAGTTGGATCCGGGGGCTAGGTTACGACGTGGGAAGGTTCCAAGCTGTCACTTGTAGGCACCCACCTCGCCTTATTTAAAGGACTTATAATTTATTTGGGCTATTTAAATTTCTTATTACAAACAATCCTAAATAATCTAAATCAACCAATAAAGTAGTGATATAAAATGCAGTAATCTATATTAGTTATATTAATAATAATAAAAAAATGCAAACAAACCCTAAGAACCTAGAATACCCTACGGGCATCCTAGGGTGGACTTGAGCCCTATTAGCGCCTACGTAACTTACTAGTATCACCTAGCAAGTATCAAAGTCCACGTAGTTCGACTACCCTAGGACTCTCCTATTGTAATCGACCACATCATCAAAGGTATTCAACCTAATTCAAGACTCTAACTTCGAGAGTTTTATTTGTTTAAAATCATTTATTTAAAATCATTTCAAATTGAAAGACTTTCTTAAAATCCAAATATTCTAAACAATTCTTATCTTTAGAATTAAATTCCAATTGAAAATCTTTTTCAAAGATATTTCAAGAAAACAAATCATATTGAGAGGAATTTCATTCCAAAGTAAAAATCTTACAACATTTCAAATTCTTTTAAAAATCAATTAATAATCAAATCTTTCATAAAAAATCATATTTATTTCATAAAAATCACATTAAAATCTTTTTAGGAAATCTCTCGAAGATTGACTCTTAAATTGATTAAAATACTCACATCAGATAATGGTCTTTACAACAAAGGACGGTCCTAGGGAAGGTCAAGTGACCTTCCTAAGCCTAGGGTCCCTAACTAGCCCTAAAGTTTATCTAAAATCCTAAAATCCTAATGCAATGCATGCTGTAATTTAAATAAATCCAAACAAATATACATGAAATTGATCCTAACAATGCATGGTAATGCTCCTAAATGCATACTAATTAATCTGTGTACCTAAGCATATTTCTAAGTTGGATTTGGCCTTAAAATAATTTTTAGAAGTGATTTAAGAACATAAACAAATCCGGACAGATTTGAATATGAACCTTAAACCACTCCAAAAACTATGAAAATAAAGAATGAAAATGATGGAGATAGCCTAGCATGCTTTCTACATGAATATATAAGATAAACTACAAAAATCATGCAAAACATGGCTTAAAAATGATAATTAAACCATTTTAAAGTATGTATTCAAATCTGGACAAATTTGAATACACACTTTTAATGGCCTAAAAATCATTCTTAATCCATGGCTAACAATGAATAAACATCCTAATATGCGTACTAATATAATATACAAATTTAACTAACATGCTTGACTAGATTATCACATAAAACAACATTAAAATTAACAAAAAGGTGCTCTTATAATTAATTTAAACACAAGAGGAGGATCTTACCTTCGCACGCTCCCTCGTACACAATTCATATATTCAATCCATCCAATCGATATCAAGTGTTCAAATAATCATAAAAAGCATAAAAAATTAACTCACGACTCATCACATATCAAGAATAACATATTAACACATTCATATCATTATTAATATAAGAGATTCAAATAACAATATGAATATATCAACATTTATTCTAAACATGCTTACACATAAAATAATGAAAAAAACTCGTCCTAAACATGATTACTAACATAAAATAATAACAAAACTAATCCCAAACACATCTAATCACATAAAATCATAATAGAAAATATCCTAACATGCTTGCTAAACATATAATCATAATAAAACTAACCCTAATCATGCATATTCACATAAAACAATGATAAAACTACTTCTAATCATGCATGCACACATAAAATAACAAGAAAACTAACCCTAACATGCATATATACATAAAATCGTAACCAAACAACAATAACCCTAGACATACCTAAAATCACAACTAGAACTAACCTAGTCATGCATACTAACATAAAATTATAATAAAACTAATTAACCCTAGGCATGCATCCTAACATAAAAATCACAAATAAAACTACGAACCTTTAGACATGCATAAACATAAAATAACAACAAAGCTAATTTTAATCATGCAAGCTACATTAAACAAACATCATGTGATAACTAATATCATTCTAACATATGCAAGCAACTAAAAAAATTATATTATACGTCTTGAACACATGAGAATGGAGAGAAAAAAGAAGATTTACATCAAAAATCAAAGAACAAGACCATGGTTGAGCATTTACCCTTCGATCTCCTTCTTGGCTACCTTTCTCCAAGCTCCTAGCTTTGAGTTCTTGCTCCTTCAATGGTGTTACAATGAAGGACCAGATCTGCAGCCTCCTTCTCAAAACCCTAGAATTCTCCCTCTCTTTCTTCTCCTCTCTGGTTCTCTCCTCAATTGATGAACCAAAAATGAAAATCTAAAGTGTAGCCCCTTGAACCCTTTGTGAACCTCCTTAACCTAACTCTATCAAAGCATACTTATAGAGTTAGGGTAAATAACCATGGATGGTTGGGATTAATCCATCTAAAAATGATCCTAAGGCTTAGAATCACTCATCCTAGGGTTTGCCAGCTGAAAACCCTCGAATTCTCTTTAAAAAAATCGAATAAGGTCGGGTAAAATGGGTGGGAAAGTCCAAAATTGCCAAAATTGAAAAATGGGAGCAAGCATCCTGATGACCATCCTAGCCTGGACGGCTAGCCGTCCTGGGCTGGATGGTTGGCCGTCCTAGCTAGGACGGTCACCGCAGTGACTTTACCAAATTTCTCCCATTTTCATGGGATTTTCGTATTTTTGCCATATTTTGCTCAATTTGAATCCAAATTCGATGATTCAGGTGTCAAACCGACCGTGTTTTGATCATCTACATTTTTAGAAGGTTTTTGAATCAAAAATACCTGACCATGGTCAAGGGTTTTAGCGAAAAGCTAGCCAATTGATCCGGTTGTGCCAAAATTGGTTATATGACCATTTCTTGTTTTGTAAAATTGATCAATTAGGCTTGCACCACTTCTAAAAACATGGTTTTAATATGAAATTGGTACTTGAAAGCATGTTTTGAAAATCTTTAATTTTGGTGAAAATGACCAATTCATGGTCGATTTGAATAAAACCTTAATTCAGCTCATTCTTACCCGTGGGATCGATTTTGGGCGAATCTATCCTAACCATTCAAAGGTTCAATTAGCACTCCTACATCACTCCATACATCCATATAAATTCAATAAAACAATCCATTTCGAATTCGGAGGTCATTCGGAAATTATACGAGAAAAAGGATGAAAATGCCCCTCAAGTCGCAAAAACCCTAATTACCTATCGAGCTCTCATCAGAATGCCATGAAAATTTACAGGGATGTTCTAAAACACCTCAAAAGTCAAATGCAATACAAATGGGTTGATTCCAATCCAAATGTACACATGAAATGATGAATTGTCCAATTTTCCCCAAGAATGACAATTTAGGAAACTTGGTCTTTACAGGGCCAATTCCTCACCAAATAATCCACTCTTTGAGCTGATCATTTGCATAAACATATGGTAGAAATAATTGGTAAAAATGGGGTGTCCACAGACAAGCATATAAAATTGCCCGAAGGTCATGTGATTCCTCAAAAGGAAGAGCTTAAGGATAAAAAATATTGTAAATGGCATGATTGTTGGACGCATAATACAAATAATTATATGGTGTTTAGAGACGCAATCCAAAATGCCATAAAAATTGAGAAGCTAAAGTTCGCTGAGACCGAAAAACCGGTCGCACAGGTCAAAGATGAAGACATTTATTTTAATGAATTGCCCATTAACATGCTTTGTATGCAGGATCCTACAATTGATTCAAAGGGGAAGAGGCCGATGATGCATAACAGATCACCACGCAGAGGTTCGGCCTTCGAACGACTTCTCCCTGCTAAAGCAACAACGTTCCCATATTGTAGACATCCATTTTTGACCATGAGTATGGTTATGAAAGATTGCTTGTGATTAGAGGTAAAATAGGGTGTCAAAACCCGAAGTTACCTGTTTTACCCTCGTGAATAGTTAAATAGAGGTCATTATCGTATGTAGGTTTTTAGGTCAGATTGAGTCGGTTCTTTTTGCATTTAGTTTTTAGAGAGTCTAGGAGCATCCCTGTAAAGTTTCATGGCATTCTGAGCCTAGCTTGATAGAAAATAAGGCATTTTGTGACTTGAAGGGCAGTACTATCCTTTGGATCACAAAAGCTCTGAATGACTGTCGATCTTGTCCCGAATGGTCTCGAGGCCTTGGCATAGATATTTATAGTGTGTTTGATAGCTAAGTTAATCAGTGACAAGGTCTGTGGAGCCTTCTGGCTTATGTTTGGCTCTTAAGGCTCAAAAGGTCCTTTTAAGCCCAGATTTGGGTTTCGACCGGAAACGACCAGGATTCGATATTTTTATCAAACAGAAGCCTTCAAAGGCTTCAAAATACTTTCTTAAAACTTTTTAAAACTTGTTTCGAGAAGAAAAATGATTTCGAGAGCAATCGGTTAGCAGATTTCAAAACCCTAATTTAGGCCCGGCAAGCCCTAAACAGCTAATCGGTCGACTTTTTCCTAAAACTTTGAATTTGGTCAATGCATTTTCACTTCAAATACTTCTTAAAATATGGAAAATTGAATCACGAACGTTTCAACGCTTGAATCGTCGAATTTGGACTTAAAACGGGCCCGAAAAGCCGAAAAAAAAAAAAACTTAATGAGGCCAAAAAAAACCAAAATCGGGGCGAAACGAACTGAGACAAGCCCACATAGGGCAAATTTGGGATGGAGGATCGATGAGCGTCCACCTAGGGATGGACAACCGTACATGAGGGATGGCCAACCATCCTAGGGTGGATGGTTAACGACCCCTTTAGCCAATAACTGCTATTTTTCAGTTTTTTTCTGCTCGGGACTCTTCCAAGCCTTGCCATGTGTCCAGTTCGGCCATGGGGACTTTGGGACGAGTTTGAACACCTTGGAAGGCTGGTTTAGAGTCCTTGGATCATTCCTGAGAGATTTAAACTCAACCTTTGATCAATTTCAGGTCTCCCAATAAATAGAGGGCCCTGAAAACAGTTTTAACACACAATTAGCTTTAAAGAGTTAAGCTTGGAGAGTAGAGGCTTGAGCAATTGCACAAGCTTCGCCCATAGCACTCTAGCTATAGTTTTGAGGTCCTTGGAGTCCTTGGAGTTTGAAGAGAAGGCTTGGAGCAAGTGGGAAGGAAGCAAAGAAAGGTTAGTAGTCATTATGTTTAAGTAGTTTGCATATTTTCATTCTTTTTCTTCTTCTTCTTCTTCTTCTTCTTCTCTTCTGTGTCCATGTTGTGTTAGGGATGAGTGTTTAGGTTATTTCTTTAGTATGCATGATAGGCTAGTTTATTGTTTCTTTAGTGTGAATAATAGGAATTAGTTTATGCTAGGATAAAAGTTTGCATATATCTTTTTTTTCTCCTTTCATTCTTACTCTTTTATTCTCCTTCCATACCATGTTAGTATTAGGTATTTGGGATTTATTTTGTGTCTAGAATATATGATAGGAAATTAGTTCCATGTATTAGTTCGGAAAGCATATTAATCCATCTCTTTGAGTCTTTTTGTATATTGTTACCATGTTAGGATAAATTTAAATGATGCATGTTAATAGTTTAGATTTATGTCATTACTTTAATTATGTCTTGCTTGGAGTACCATATGAATTGTGATCAAGGGAGCAAGCTAAGGTAAGTCCGTTCCCTTATGTTAAAAAATTGGTGTTTTCAAGCATAATGCATGATTATTGTGGCATATCATACTAGGTTGCATATTAGGTCATTTACACTTTTTTTATTCATTTATTTTATGGGTTCTAAATGCACTTTTTGATTACTTTCAAATCTGTCCATAGATTTAAAGTGATCTTAAAGTGGATTAAAACTCATTTTTTAGGCCTAAATTAACTTAGAAACATACATAGGTTCTCATAGCCAACTTAGATTGCATTTAGGACATTTTCATGCATTATTTACCTACTTGATTGCATTTTTTATTTATTTTCCAGAATTTTTCAGCATGTATAATATTAGTATAATAGGTGTTTAGAATCCTAGGACTAGTTAGAAACCCTAGGATTAGGGGGGTCACTTGACCCCATTTAGGACTCTTCTTTGTTGTAAGAATTACAATAAGAATAGAGTTCTATTTTACCTAGGAATCTACTTCGAGAACAAGTCTAAAAAGTGATTTTGAAAGAATTAAAAATGGAATGAAATTCCATCTCTCATAACAAGTGTTTTGATCAAACTCAAACTCTCGAAGCTAGAGTCCAAGATAAGATAGAATCTCTACGATTATATAGTTCATTACAATAGGAGAGTCCTAGGGCAATCGAACTACGTGGACTTTGATCTTTATCAAGAAATTGGTAAGGTACGTAGGCAGTCAATAGGGCGCAAGTCCAATCTTAGGTTGACTACGAGTCTCCTAAGATCCTTAGGATTATGTATACTTTTGTACTATATATTATTATTATTATATATTATTATTATATATTATTATTCATATTTTGTGGTTGATTAGATAAATAGCATTGTTGTGATAAGATTTTGATAAAGCCCAAACTTAATTAGGAGACCTCTAATTAGGGCGAGGTGGGTGCCTACAAGGAGTTCCTTGGAACCTTGCCACTTTATAACCTAGCCCCCGAATCCAACTTTGGTTCAAAGACTTGCTTTTCCTAATAATATGGAGTCAATGTTTTATTGAAAATAAAATCCTTTTTGTGGTTTCCTTGTTCCCTAAAAATAAGGTGTCGACTCCCAGTTTTTTATAAACTCTTGTCCTTTTTCAAAAACCCAATCTTGAGTGGATAATAGAGAAGGATAAACATGGATAATAGAGAAGGATAATAGAGAAGGATAAATCGAGACGGATAATGAATAATCCATAATCCACGATGACCCTAAGTGAACAAAAGGCCTCCCGATCCCTTGGGATATTTTGGGTGGCTAGTTCATAGATTGGCGACTCCACTGGGGATGTCGAGGGCTAAACTCTAATTAATTATTTTTGGGCTTTTCAATTTCTTAATTAATAAAATCAACCACTTGCATTTGTATGACTGTGTGACTTGAATTCTGCATTGTGTGCGCATTGACTCTGCATGTTTAGGACGTTGTTTGCTAAAGCCAACGATGAGCCTAGCCCTGGGCCCAGTCTCTTTGATTCTTGGGTTCCATGTATGCGAAAGCCATCACTCTTCTTGCTAAGTACCCTCGGGTATATCAAACGGACCAATCACTTACTGTTGGACCCACGCGGCATTCCTGATGTCACATGTGGTTAGGTATATCGATTGGACCGAGCGAGTAAGGGACACTCAGCCTACCCTTTTCATTAGTCCATATAGATTGTCTCTCTAGGACACATACCCTACTTCGCCTGTTCACACACTATTGTAATGTTATGCTGCCGGATTTACCCCTCGGTTTTGTTTGAGCCTTGATTGTGAAGTGTGTAGAACCACTAGAACCTGGGATTGTAGGTCTAGACCTTATGAAATGCCCTAAACTCTTAAGGGAAGTGTCTCCAAAGAGTTAAGGTACTTAATGAAGGCTTAGTACCCTACATATCCTTGGACTTAGGCCCGTGGTAATGTTATGCTGTCCGAATAGTGATGTCCGTTTATAGGCCTTAGGTGAGTTTGAAGTGTGGGCTTTAGGCCTATACTCTTTGTATGGAAGGTATAGGCCTGCAATAAGATTGGGATGTGAGTTTAGGAGTTTTTTATGAGATTCTTGCTGGGGCTTTAGGCCCATCTTGATAGGATAGAATGTGAGAATGTTTTAGGTGAGATTGGTGTGTGGGCTTTCAGCCTATGCATTTAGACCGTTTGTCCATTTAGGGGCCTTGTAAATTGAAAGTGAGATTTGTGTGGGCTTTAGGTCCATGGTCTAGAGTAGGATCCTTAGGTCTACACCTTCGATGAATACTCTTAACCCATAAGGAAAGTGTCCTAAAGGTTGGGGTAGTTGCCAAAGGTATAGTCCTTATCCCTTCTTTGTTCCTGGGCCGGACCCATTGTAGTGTTTTGATACCGAGTTGTTGTGCCCGTTTGTGGGCCTTGTAGTTAGAGAGTGAGCTTTGTGCGGGCCTTAGGCCCATGATCTTGAAAGTTTAGTGGTCCTTGACCATTATTCATCTTTGTTTGGGGTACCCATCGGAAGTATAATTCCTATACCCTTCAGCTCTCCACTTACCCCGATGGTAGGGTTATGCCGCCGAATTTTCCTCAATTGAGTTACATATTTGAGCAAGATAAGTGTAGAACCCATAGATTGTAGGTAGGGGTGGCAAATGGGCGGGTTGGGGGGGTTTGAGTTGGGCATAAATGGGTTGGGCCACAAAATGACCATCACCCATTTACGACCCATTTAACTAGTACCCATATCAACCCATTTAGACCCAAACCCATATATCACGGGTTGACCCGACCCGACCCGCCAACCCATATATCATGGGTTGACCAGTTTTTTCTTTTTTCTTTTTTAAATAAAAACACATATACACACCAACAAAAAACTTAAAATAAAATAAATTGCCTCATTTAACAACAAAATTTAACATGTCATATTTAAATTCTCAACAAAAACTATGTTCTTATAGTTATTCAAAATGTCACAATTTTGCATTCAGTTTTTTCAAAAACCATCCGTTGGATCATCCTGATTTTTGGTAAACATGACATTCATAAGATGATTATTTTATCCAACGGTTGATTTTTTAAAATATATTTAAGCATACTTAGCCAGCCCCAACAATTGAGGAAATTTCATTCATAGATCCAAGGATGAAGGCTGCTCTGCTAGTTCACAGTGCCCAAATACATTATGACACATTCTAATACAATTACATTCTCAGCTGTGAATTACATTAAATTTGAACAATTCTACAGGACCAATATCTGAAAACAAAACCAAGTAACATTTCAAAAAATGAACTTTGTGCCCTTTCTCTTCAACTTCCAGTTCTTCAACTTCCGGTTCTTCAAAAAAATGTCACACTCATACCTAATCAATGATATCGGTGGTAGAGTTTTGTCTAGAAATATTTACACTTTGAAAATCTTCTATGAGTTGTTCCTCATCTAACAAATCTTCTTCAGCTTCACAAACCAATTAGAAATAAGAATTTAGCATGATACATAAATACAAAAGTTAAAAGAGTTTAATTAATAACATCAAGCTTAAAATGTACCAACTAATCCAAATAGCCAGTCTCGAGAACATAACAAAGCCTCAGCATTCTTTGGAACAATAGAATTTCGGTATTTATCAATGATTCGACCTCCGATGATAAATGCGGACTCCGAGGCAACAGTAGTTATGGGAATGCTTAAAATATCCCTTGCCATCAATGAGAGTTCCGGATACCGAATGCTATTTGATTTCCAAAAATTAAGAATGTCTAGATTCGTATTTTGCTTTCTATCAAGGCTAGGCTCCTCTAAATACAAATCTAGCGGGGACTTATTTCTATTCTAGAGATAATGTTGGCTCTCAAACACATCGAACTCCTACATTAATTTAACATTTCAAATATATAAATATTAAAAATAATAGAAAAACAAAAGTAAAAAACAGTATACTTCAAAAGAATCTTATTTAAATATAAACAATAAATTAATCTATCTTACTTGTATATCATCTCCAACATCATCATCACAGCCACTACCACCACCACTACTTCCCATTGAAACTTGATTAGTTGTTGAACCAGTTGGGGATAAGTAAACATACTCTTCAAAAAGTGAGTACAACTTCCCACGAACATATGACACATATTCTTTAGAATTGGCCTTATTCAATTTTGTAAAACAAAATTCCACAAACAATAACTTGTAACGTGGGTCTAAAATCACGGCAAAGGACAATATCAAACTGTACAACTCCCAGTATTTATCAAACTTTCCTTTCATTTGTTTTGCCATGAAACTTATAGCTTCATCCTCATTTTGCATCTTTTCCATTATCCGCATTTGAATCTGCCACACATTATGAAAATACAAATTTGAAGTGGGATATGTACTTCCAGAAAAAAGAGTTGTGATATCATAGAATGGTTTCAAGAACTTAGCTATCCTCTCGGCCTTGTTCCACTCCTCTGGTGAAGGGCAAGTCTTGAAATTGCAATCTACTAATTGCAAATGACAAAATGCACGATAAAGTAGAAGTGTACTTTCAAGCATGAGATATGTTGAATTCCACCTTGTCGGAACATTTGTCGGACTTTCTTACCACTACTCAAAGAAAGTTGAGAAATACATTCTGCAAATTTTATCTTTCTTCCTTATGAGCCTCGAACATACTTAACGCTTTCCCTAATCTTATAAATGGCTCCATCTATCACCTTCAAACCTTATTGTACAATAAGATTCAAAATGTGGGCACCACAGCGCACATGGAAAAACTCACCATCACATAACAAAGTTTCCGAAAAAAAAATATGGTCTTTTAGAACTTCAACAAGACCATCATTATATGAAGCATTATCTAAAGTAAGGGAGAAATTTTTTTTCTCAATGCCCCATTCTTTTAATAGACTAATCATTCTCTCTGCTAAAATAGGACCATTATGTGGTGGAGGCACATAATGAAAATTCAAAATTCTCTTTTGTAATATCCAATTATCATCCACATAATGTGCAGTGAGAGACATATAACCATCGGTTGTGAGAGATGTCCACAAATTTGAGGTTAAACAAATCCTATTAGGAATGGACACTAAAGCTTGCTTGAGTTTTTCCTTCTCTCTTTTATAAATTTTTATGACATCAGCCTTTGCAGTGTTTCTTGTAACTGATTTGACACAAGGATTTAAAAAACTATGCAACTCCCTATTGCCTTCATGTTCCACATACATGAAGGGATAATTGTGCTTAATAATTGCCATAGCCATTTTCTCGCGGTACATATTTTGATCTAATTCAAACCCTCTCCCTTGAGAAATGTTATCTTTATCTTTATGGCAATTTTCAAGATGACGATTTAAATTTGCAGTCCCAACACTAGACCCCACTGCATATGTAATCCCACATAATTTACATTTTTCCCTTTGTGTCCCATCCTCATTAATTGACAATTTTACAAATTGTTCCCACACTCTAGAAATAACCTTCCTAGGCCTTTTTGAACCAATTGAAGAAGAACTTTGTTCTAAATTGTCATCACCACTATTCCCACATTCATTCAACATCATTTACAAATATAAACACCACCCACAATATCATACAAAGTTTAGCACCTGAAGATTAAAGATTAAAGATCAATGTCAAATAAGTTTAGTTCAACATTTTCTCAGGAAAAAAAAAAGAGGCATTAAAAAACTGAATCAAATAACCACCCACAGGCTATATAACAGCCTAATATAATTCAATATTGTTTCATGAATTTCCAATGAGTAACACTAGTGACTAGTAGTCACTAGCATAATCAACATAAAAGAATATGAACAACCCACAGTATTAGTAAAACTTTATAGATTAAGAAGAATAAGAAGAATTATTGCATATGAAGTTTGAATATAACAAAATAAGTACCAGATTTTTAAAAAGATTTACAAACAAGAACATGGCTAACTGAAAAATATATCATATATGGTCAAACCAGGTCAAACATTAGTATTTACGTTAGAGTCTATCAAATCTTAGAGAAAGGAAAGGTTGCACTTGTGTTAAACCTTTAGTCAAATCCTTGTGCATGTGAATCTTGAAAGTATCTAGACTTTTGCTTGTGCAAGTTATGAAAAAGAAAAATCAATGACCTTTGATATGACGCCAAATATAACAAGACAGCAAGAAAGGATTCCTGTTCTTGACCATAAATAGTTGGATAGGGCTTTGTAGAATTGAGTTGAGTTTGAACCAAAATTTTCCCATTCTACCAAACAAAAGATGAATTTTTTCCTTTTGTATGGAGACAACAGAGAGCTATAAACATCAACGAGAACAAAGTTCTAAAATGGTTAGAACAGATGTGGGACAAGCTTGAAAATGCATAAGTGGGAAAGCCCTTCAACAAAAAGATTAGTACATCACAATATTCTTCAAGTCCTACAGAATTCAACTTCTAATTCTGCACATAATTCTTTTATACCCTCCAATTTGGTAGCTAAGAAACCCGAGAAAAAGAAAAGAAAAGAGAACAAGATTTCGAACCTTATGTTAGATATTATTCTGTTTTCCAAAACACAAACCAAGCCAAAAAGTGAAATTCTCATATTCAAAATCTAATTCCTTCTTATATTTTTCTCTTCAACCAAACAAATGTTTGTTTAAGTATCAAGGTATTGTATGCTTGACCAATGAGCCTTAGCTCACCTGGTATCAGGGTGGGTGGGATTCTGGTAGTTCTAGCCCGCCCCAACAAGAAAAAAAAAAAGAATTGTATGCTTTACCAAATGTTTGATCTGATCAATATAAGCGGAATCTCACAGCCCATGTATAATTTCAATGACAAAAAAACTGTTTAATCTGATCCATATTATACAAAAATATGTAACCAAAATGGTATTCAAAAACTAGAATGAATTACCCAAAAAAAAAGGAAGTGATATTCAAACTAGAAAAATTAGAAAGAGTTAACAAAAAATAAAAGTTTCTAGAAACAAATAACTACCCCCCTGGCCAAAAACAAAAAAAAAAAAAGAAACAAAAATCATAACCCAAATGTATTTCAGTTCGAAATTTTCAAATAGGTGTATATCTATTTATATGAAATGAAAAGAAAGGGAAGCTTACTGTAGATGGGAGAAAGCCGCAGCAGGGCAAGAAATGTTGATGGAAGCCATTGTTGGAGCCTCCAAAAAGCTTAATCTCACGCTTTTCAATCTTAAAATAAAAATTGGCCTCTTCTTCTCGTTTCCAAGGATATAAGAAGTAAAATTTAACAAGAAAGAGATGACGAAACAGCGGCGAAAATTGGAACCCCAGCCATTTGCAACGAGACGAGGGAAAGAGAAACCCTAGCAGCTTGGAGAGGAGGAGAGGGAGAGAGAAAACCCTAATCGCAGCGTTGAGAAGACTGAGGAGGTGAGTGAGGTTTGAAATTTTTTATTTCTCTCAACCCGTTGGGCACCCGTTGGGTACCCAAATTCAGCCCAACTAATAAGTGGGCATAATTGGGTAACCCAACTATGACCCGTTTACTAAATTGTATCAACCCAAACCCAATAATATTGGGCTGGTTTGGGTGGGTTGATGGGTCTGGGCCAATTTTGCCAGCCCTAATTGTAGGGCAATTAGGTCTATTCCTTTTTTGTTATCTTTGTGAAAGTCTCCTATGAGATTAAAGTGCCAATCAGGGGCTTGTCCCATTGATTGTGGGCCTTGGCCCATTGTAGCGTTATGCTACCAAATGATCCCCATATGCCTTTGGGCCTTAGAGGTAGAAAGTGAGATTTGCGCGGGCTTTAAGCCCAGATTCTATAGGTCTGTTCATTTTGAGTGTCTTTACTAGGGGCTTCTTTCCTTAAGATTCCCTAGTCTACCTCAAGTGCTTTTGGTGTGAACCTTCATCCTTTTCAAAGGAATGCCCTAGAAAGTAGGGGCTTTGTGAGTTTTGTAAAATATCATTATTTTTCAAAAAAATAATCATTGGGCTTTAAATTGATTTCAAAATTTTCTTTTCTTTTTAGAGCATTATAGCTTGGATCGTTGGCTCTAGTGGGCCTGGGTTAAGTGTTGATTCATCTATTGATTCCGATATGGCTAACAACGATGAGATTTCCCCTACTGCTGCTGCCATAATCATGTCCTCCAAGGAAAGAATGGAGGTCTTAGCTCAAATGGCCGAAGATTTCCTATCCCTAAAAGCAACCCAAGATCTATCTGAAAAGAATGGGGCTGAAATACGAGAATCATCCCTTAAGCCTAAGCCCATCTTTGAATCCGTTAAGCCCATGGACCTGGATGAGAACCTTCAACCCAAAAATCCTTCATACCTTGCTAAAGAGCCTATTCTCCTAAATAGTAGGATTGAAGCTCTAGAAAAAGCCCTTAAAGGATTCCGAAGGTCTGATGACTTGATGGACATGACCTCACTTTCCTTGTTCCCAAAAGCCCGCTTACCCAGTTATTTCAGGATGCTGGAATTGGAAAAGTTTGATGGAATGGGTTGTCCTAAGATTCATTTGAAGATGTATGTGAGAGCCATGCATCCCCGTGGGGCCGATGATGAGTTACTAGCCCAAATGTTTCATGAGTCGCTTGTCGGATCTACTTTGAAATGGTTCTTACATTTGGATGAGTCTAAGATAAAGACGTGGGAGGACGTTTGCATTGAGTTTATTAGCCACTACCAGTACAATACAGAAATTGATGTCACTCGTCGTGATTTGGAAACAACTAAGCAAGAACCCTATGAAACCTTCTCAGCTTTTATTATGAGGTGGAGTGCTAAGGCCTCTTAGATGATCAACCGACCAACAGATGAAGAACAAATCCAAATGGTACTCAAGAGTTTGTTACCCGTCTATCGCAAGTATCTCTTTGCACAGTATTTTCCCAATTTCAAAGCTCTTGCCGGGGCTGGAATCCAAGTGCCTTTGCTAAAGGAGCCATCGAAGTCGAACCATCTCTCAAAAGACAACGAACCATTTTCGAGGAAGAGTCAAGTGATGAAGTCAATACCATTATGTCACCCACGTTGCCTTCCAATGGAAAAAATCCACCCCGCCAATTTACTGATTTCCACATGCCGTTGAATCAGATCCTCGAGATATTGAAAGATCAAAACCTTTTGCAACCCCTCGAGCCAAGGCCTCTCCATAAGTCCATACCCAAATCCTTCAATGAAGATGAATACTTCAATTTTCATCAATTCCCAGGCCATTCGACCAATCAGTACTTCCGCCTTCTCAATGAAATTTAAGATTTGATTGACCACGGAGTCGTCTCTTTGCCCAATTTCTCCAATCATTAGCTTGAGCTCACCACCACACCCCTTTCCAATGGATCCCTTGACAGAGAACCTTAGTGAGGGCCCATGAAAGATGAAGAGTTGTTTCTGTCAAGTAGTAGCTTATAAGATTTTGTGTGTGCTTTCTTTGAGTAGTGTAGGATTTCAGTTTTCATTTTCAATAATAAGTGTTTCCCTAGCCCGCTTGTGGGACTAGGGTGATCCGTTGTTTAGGATTTCTTTGTTTTGTCATTTCCCATCGAGTTCAAAAAAAAAAAAAGATTCTCTTCTGCATCTTCTTTGCATTATCTTCCTCTGTAGATGTTTATGGCATGGATATAAATCTTAAGAAAAATGTCTCTCTGGAGCTCATTGAGCAAAGAAATATGGGACAATCAACCTACATGAATTAATTGGAATCAATTGTTTAGGGACAAATGACTTGTCTAAGGTAATTAAGATTGGGCCAATAATTTTCTCACAAGAAAAAAGAAATCAATTGGGAATCATGCTTAAAGCAAACTTGTGAAACTTTTAAGTTTAGAGACAATATATCCTGCGATGGCCTCGTTGTGGTGTGACTACCTTTCATTCTTTCTGAAGATGATCAAGAAAAAGTCAAGAAAGATGAAGCTGAAGAGATGAAATAAGATAGATTAGTAACTAGGGGCTGATTCTTCCCAAATTGAATCAACCCATAGTATACTCATACTCGGGAAAGATCGCGAATATTTGGAAAAGTCTTAATTGAAAAGATTAGATCATGTGATGAAGATTCAATGGTGGGGCTCCTCCCAAAAAAATGGGCTTTCAGAAAAAGAAAAAAAAAAGAAAAAAGAAGTAGAAATGATTGGTATTCGAAGCCACTCAAGAAAAAGAAAATATGGTACACCGGGGCTTAGAAAAAGAAGAAGAGTTAGTCCCAAGAAAAGAATTCGATCCAAGATGTGAGGTTTGTACACCATTAATCAAGTGCTATCAAATGAGGCTATTTGTATTTAAATTTAAAAGATGATTAAGTTTGCTTATCTCACCAGTTTAGAAAAAGAAAAAGACAAAATGAAAAAATGAAAAGCCCGCTAGGTAGAAAACCTGAAAGGACTGCCTAGGCAAAAGTTATGGCATTCAAAAGAAAAAAAATCAAGTCCGTTAGGTAGAAAACCCGAAAGGGCTACCTAGTCAAAAGTTAGGGCATTCAAAAAAAAAATCAAGCTCGCTAAGTAGAAAACCTGAAAGGGCTGCCTAGGCAAAAGTTAGAGCAAGCAAAGAAAAGAAAGTGTTATGAACTATGAGGACCCGATTCTCCACAAACATCAAACAACTTGTCACAGTTTCTTCGAAATAGACATCAAAAGTGGAGATACGTAGGCGTAAAGTTACATTGGGTGCGGTCCAATTCTTGTGAAAACACTAAGTGTTGAGTTTAAAATTAATTTATCATGGGCAATTAGTTTGAAACTAAATAAATTGAAGACATTTAATTCATAAGGGTAAATAATATCTTGAAATTTATGGACATGCCATTAACATCTTGCTGCTTCTTTGTTTCTTATCATTTTGGGAGGTTTGTTATTTCCTAAAACTTCTGGTGTAGCTTTCTTTTTGGTATCATTTATTTGAAAAGTTTTACCTTCGTGAGGATTTTTATGTCCCTAATGTTTTGTTCTTTTTTTCAATCCCGAAATCTAGTGATATTTGGTGGAATTGGTGAAATCATTTGACATTAGCTTAGCTAAGAATCTCTAACAAGGCCCATTGCCTGAGCCTTCATCGACCCCACTTTGAACCCTCTAACCATGTGGTTGAACCCATTTGGAATACCCCTTATCCATTGTTGAATATTCATTGGTTTTGACAATCTCATCCATTTGATCAAGATACATAAGCCGATTTGCTTGACCATCCAGAATTAAAGCTATCAGAATTCGATGAACATTTGCAACTATTGAAGTGGCATGCAAGATGTATTTTGGGTTGACAACGAAAGGGAAGTGCGAGTATAATACAAAGAAGGGATGCACATCGTTACGTTTGAAGAAGATGCATAAGGTTGTGAACCCCAAAGGATGTAGCCATCAAAATCGGAGTTGATATTGACTTTACATCCCACTGTGAGATCAAAGGATTCAAACCAAAATGCTAAATACAATCTTCATACTTCTGTTTTTCTAAAAAATGCTTTTGAAAGCCCTCTTGGTTGTTTATGAAAGTGAATGATATATGTGAGCTCTGTGTGTTAGTCCGTCTCTCCTCAAGGGACTTTTACAGTATTTGCAGGGTTTCTTTGTCATAGGTGTCCTTCTGTTGAAGTTAGTCTACAATATAAGAGTTGGTTGATTAGAAAAAGAATTGATATTGATAAGTTAGAATAACTTTTAAGGATGGAATTGTTGACATGTGAAATTAGTGCATAGAATGATGGGTTTGAAACCTACACTAAGTGTGACACTTGTGTTGAAAAATGAAAGTGTAGCATAGAGTGATGTTGAAAACTATCATTATATGTATTAGTTTATGTGTCATATAATTTAATGCCTTAAAAGTTTATAATAACTTAGCATTATTAATGATTTTGAATCCCTTTGTTATAAGAAATGTAATCGGAAAGAAAATCCCAAGGAAATGAGTTTTGGAAATATTTTATAAAAAAACCTTGAAGGTATGCTTAGTTGACTTCGATTTTTGAAATAAAACTTTCTTAGTAGCATGTAAATGTCACCAGAAAGAATAATGTTTTTTTGAAAAAAATACTAAGTGTTACTTTTTTGAGATTTTTATCAAACATGTGATATGTACACATTTGAAATAAGTTTTGAAAACTTGTCATGATATGATGAAATCATTTTAGAAAATTATCAATGTCAATGGAATCATGACATGAAGATTTACTTTTGGATAATCCTTTTTTGGGAATATTGTAAAACATACAGTATGCATACATTTGAAATGTGTTTTAAAAACTTGTCATAATATGTGAAACATATTTGAATCATGACATGAGAAATTGGATTTGAAAAATCAAAATTTTGTTTACTTGGAAAATTTTATCAAATACTTGATGGGCATCATTTTAAGCTTGTAAAGTAAGAGATTGGAGCACCCAAGCTCTTCCAAATATATTTCCACATGAAGATGAATGATCAACCAAAAATTATAGAGTAGATTTTGAGATAAGAATACCATAGAATTTGGGGATAGAAGATACGAGTATGAGTTTACCTCTTGTCGTGAATGGGAAGATAGAAAAGATAAGCTTGAAGCTCCAACAATACTCCTGAGTTAGTTTCGTCATCCAGAAAGCCTTGTATTGGTTAGGTGTTTAGAGGAGTGGACACCTCTTGTTAGTCAGGAATTTGAAGATGCGATAGAGATTTGTAAAGACTTAGAAAATGGGTGAATCCCAAATGCAAGAATCAAGAGATGAATCCTAGTTTTGATCTAAGGATTGATGTGTAGAATATCTTAGAGAGTAATTAGAAGTAATCTGAATAGATGAAAGCCAATCCGAATTGATGAGAAAAAGTGAATGAAATTCACATGGTTGATATTGATGATAGTTTGCAAGAGAATGCTATGAGAGGATGGTTTGATGCATGAATGAGAAATGAGAAAGAGTTTGTACATGTGGAGGTGTGAATTGAGTGGCTGTAAATAAGAAAGTCATATGAAATGATAAATTTTTTGGTTGAAAACCATGAGATATAGAAATGAATGAATGAAAAGATTGTGTAAACAAGTTTGTAATCATGAAATGATTATGAATACATTTGATATGGTGAGATTGTGAGACCCATGAAGGGGATTGTAAAGGTGAGTAAGCCCATGAAGGGTGGCTAATGAGAAAAGCCCATTTTGGAGGCCCAAATCCATAAGACTTTATGAAATGCATGAGGTATTGATGAAGTATACATGAAATGTATATAAGAATGATATCAAGTAATGTGGATGATGTTAAGATATGATATGTTAGTAAGTTTGAAGATGATTGGAAATGAAATTTTCAAAAGGATTGAAGATCCTTGAGATAACTACAAATGAAATTTCTAAGGCGAGTTGAAGACTCCTAAGTTTGAAGATGACTGGAAATAAAATTTCCAAAAGGATTGAAAATCCTTGAGATAACTAGAAATGAAATTTCTAGGGCGAGTCGAAGACTCCCAAGTTTTAAGATGATTGGAAATGAAATTTCCAAAAGGATTGAAAATCCTTGAGATAACTAGAAATGAAATTTCTAAGGCGAGTCGAAGACTCCCAAGTTTGAAGATGACTGGAAATGAAATTTCCAAAAGGATTGAAAATCCTTGAGATAACTAGAAATGAAATTTCTAGGGGCGAGTCGAAGACTCCCAAGTTTTAAGATGATTGGAAATGAAATTTCCAAAAGAATTGAAAATCCTTGTGATAAGTAGAAATGAAATTTTTAGGGTGAGTCGAAAACTCCCAAGTTTTAATGAGAATTGGAAATGAAATTTCCAAAAGGATTGAAAATCCTTGAAATAACTAGAAATAAAAATTTCTAGGGCGAGTTAATTGGAAATGAAATTTCCAAAAGGATTGAAATTCCTTGAGATAACTAGAAGTGAGACTTCTAGGAAGAGAGAATTTGAAGCGAAGCTTTCAAGATAATTTTGATGGTTGAGGAAAGTAATTGGTTCGATTATCCCTCTTTTGTTGAGGCAAAAATGGGATGTCATTTTATTTCGTTGATATTCACTGGCGAAGCCATGAACATCAACGAGGGGCTTCTGTAGACATCCATTTTTGACCATGAGTATGGTCATGAATGATTGCTTGTGATTAGAGATAAAATAGGGTGTCAAAACCCTAAGTTACATGTTCTACCCTCATGAATAGTTAGATAGAGGTCATTATTGCATGTAGGTTTTAAGGTCAGATTGAGTCGGTTCTTTTTGCATTTAGTTTTTAGAGAGTCTAGGAGCATCCCTGTAAAGTTTCATGGCATTCTGAGCCTAGCTTGATAGAAAATAAGGCCTTTTGTGACTTGAAGGGCAGTACTGTCCTTTGGATCACAAAAGCTTTGAATGACTGTCGATCTTGTCTCGAATGGTCTCGAGGCCTTGATATAGATATTTAAAGTGTATTTAATAGCTAAGTTGATCAGTGGCAAGGTCTGTGGAGCCTTCAGGCTCATGTTTGGTTCTTAAGGTTCAAAATGTCCTTTTAAGCCCAGATTATGGTTTCGACCGGAAGCGACTGGGATTCGATATTTTTATCAAATCAAAGCCTTCAAAGGCTTCAAAATACTTTCTTAAAATATTTTAAAACTTGTTTCGAGAAGAAAAAATGATTTCGAGAGCAATCGGTTAGCAGATTTCAAAACCCTAATTTGGGCTCGGTAGGCCCTAAACAGCTAATCGGTCGAATTTTCTCTAAAAATTTGACTTTAATCAATGCATTTTCACTTCAAATACTTCTTCAAACATGGAGAATCGAATCACGATCGTTTCGACGCTTGAATCGTCGAATTTGGACTTAAAACGGGCCCGAAAAGCCGAAAAAAGCCGAAACCGGATCTAAACGGGCTGAAACAAGCCCACATAGGGAAAATTTGGGATGGAGGATCGATGACCGTCCACCTAGGGACGGCCAACCGTCCATGAGGGACAGTCAACCGTCCTAGGGTGGATGGTCAACGACCCCTTTAGCCAATAACTGCTATTTTTCAGTTTTTTTCTGCCCGGGACTCTTCCAAGCCTTGCCATGTGTCCAGTTCGGCCATGGGGACTTTGGGATGAGTTTGAACACCTTGGAACGCTGGTTTAGAGCCCTTGGATCATTTCTGAGAGATTTGATTGTACCCCAATCATACCATTCAACTAGGGTATTTCTATGTTCTCTTATATATATAATTGTTTAATAAATAGCGTTTTATATGAATATCTGTACAATTGGGTTTAAATCTCCGTTTCAAGAAATATGTGCAGATTACATTAAATAAAGTCGTCACCGATGAAGCCCTGAAGAGCATCTCGAATCAAAGGAACGTCCGAAAACGATCCAAAGCAGCCGAGGGAAGTACCAAATGAGCAGACGTTGAAATCTGCAAATAAAGTCAAACTTTGACCTTGACTATCGATAGCCAGGATTCGCTATCG
>JAESVK010000627.1:1661382-1678934 GCA_017140935.1 Hamamelis virginiana
CGAATATAATATCATATAATTGTACATCTGTGATTGCAATTATATAATTATGCAATGGTTCTTATTGGTATGAATACAAACCAGCATGCTTTATTCCTCATTTAAGGTGGATAGCGATATTCCATTCTTTTCGGGGATAAACTTGCCGGTCCTGTATTCATAATCTTTTTGGGACTTCCTTCTTGTAGTTGGAAGAACCACCATACATAATTACTATAGTGTGGATTTTATAAACATAAATTGTTTAATTGATATTCAATGGGCTTCTCACCCAAGTTCCGCTCAATCCACCAACTTAACTGCATTTTTACTAAGCTTTATTAAAATTACTTTGTTTTCGCTTCGACCCAATCGGAGCAGTTACCACCAACCAATTTAATTGACATTATTCTTTCCGCTTGAATTGATTCTAAAGAGTCTTTTTAATATAAACCTGCACTTCCCAGTGGTTCGACACCCGTGCTCACTAGTCACAATCGAATTGAGATTAATTGTCACGCGGTTTATAAATTATTAATTCTGATCACTGACGGGGAATAATCTCCCTCGTCGTCTGAGTCGATCAAGATTTAAACTCAATCATTGATCAATTTCAGGTCTCCCTATAAATAGATGGCCCTGAAATCAGTTTTAACACACACAATTAGCTTTAAAGAGTTAAGCTTGGAGAGTAGAGGCTTAAGCAATTGCACAAGCTTCCCCTATAGCACTCTAGCTATAGTTTTGAGGTCCTTGGAGTCCTTGGAGTTTGAAGAGAAGGCTTGGAGCAAGTGGGAAGGAAGCAAAGAAAGGTTAGTAGTCATTATGTTTGAGTAGTTTGCATATTTTCATTCTTTTTCTTCTTCTTATTCTTCTTCTTCTCTTCTGTGTCCATGTTGTGTTAGGGATGAGTGTTTAAGTTATTTCTTTAGTATGCATGATAGGCTAGTTTATTGTTTCTTTAGTGTGAATAATAGGAATTAGTTTATGCTAAGATAAAAGTTTGCATATATCTTTTTTTCTCCTTTCATTCTTACTCTTTTATTCTCCTTGCATACCATGTTAGTATTAGGTATTTGGGATTTATTTTGTGTCTAGAATATATGATAGGAAATTAGTTTCATGTATAAGTTAGGAAAGCATATTAATCCATCTCTTTGAGTCTTTTTGTATATTGTTACCATGTTAGGATAAATTTAAAGGATGCATGTTAATAGTTTAGATTTATGTCATTACTTTAATTATGTCTTGCTTGGAGTACCATATGAATTGTGATCAAGGGAGCAAGCTATGGTAAGTCCCTTCCCTTATGTTAAAAAATTGGTGTTTTCAAGCATAATGCATGATTATTGTGGCATATCATACTAGGTTGCATATTAGGTCATTTACACTTCTTTTATTCATTTATTTTATGGGTTCTAAATGCACTTTTTGATTACTTTCAAAACTATCCATGGATTTAAAGTGATCTTAAAGTGGATTAAAACTCATTTTTTAGGCCTAAATTAACTTAGAAACATGCATAGGTTCCCATAGCCAACTTAGATTACATTTAGGACATTTTCATGCATTATTTACCTACTTGATTGCATTTTTTATTTGTTTACCAGAATTTTCCAGCATGTATAATGTTAGTATAATAGGTGTTTAGACTAACCTAGGACTAGTTAGAAACCCTAGGATTAGGGGGGTCACTTGACCCCACTTAGGACTCTTCTTTGTTGTAAGAATTACAATAAGAATAGAGTTCTATTTTACCTAGGAATCTACTTCGAGAACAAGTCTAAAAAGTGATTTTGAAAGAATTAAAAATGGAATGAAATTTCATCTTTTATAACAAGTGTTTTGATCAAACTCAAACTCTCGAAGCTAGAGTCCAAGATAAGATAGAATCTCTACGATTATATAGTTCATTACAATAGGAGAGTCCTAGAGTAATCGAACTACGTGAACTTTGATCTTTATCAAGAAATTGGTAAGGTACGTAGGCAGTCAATAGGACGCAAGTCCAATCTTAGGTTAACTATGAGTCTCCTAAGATCGTTAGGATTATGTATACTTTTGTACTATCTATTATTATTATTATATATTATTATTCATATTTTGTGGTTGATTAGATAAATAGCATTGTTGTGATAAGATTTTGATAAAGCCCAAACTTAATTAGGAGACCTTTAATAAGGGCGAGGTGGGTGCCTACAAGGAGTTCCTTGGAACCTTCCCACTTCGTAACCTAGCCCCTGAATCCAACTTTGGTTCAAAGACTTGCTTTTCCTAAAAATATGGAGTCAATGTTTTATTGAAAATAAAACCCTTTTGTGGTTTCCTTCTTCCCTAAAAATAAGGTGGCGACTCCCAGTTTTTTATAAACTCTTATCCTTTTTCAAAAACCCAATCTTGAGTGTATAATAGAGAAGGATAAACGTGGATAATAGAGAAGGATAATAGAGAATGATAAATCGAGACGGATAATGAATAATCCACAATCCACGATGACCCTAAGTGAACAAAAGGCCTCCCGATCCCTTGGGATATTTTGGGTGGCTGGTTCACACATATGCTTTTTCAGGGAACCGTCTTAGGTTCAGGCATTAGTCCAGACTTAGCCTGCAAACTTTTAGCAGTGTTAATGGTTACCCTCTGTTTTGCTTAGATTGTTTCCATGTGTTGGCCGAACCACGTGGGAGTTGGCTAGATAAGCTTGGTGAATGTAAAACAGAGAAGTGGGTAACTGACCCTTAGGATGTAAAAGATTCGGTTTTCAAAGAACAATCCGACCGAAAAATTGAGGCCGAGCCATCTAGCCGTAAGAAAACAGGTATGAAAGTTATTCCACGTGATAATTTTTCTACTAAAGTATCTGATTCGCAGGTGGTTATGATGGTAAAACCACCGCTTAGTCAAACAGGAAAATTGCTCCAAGTCCAACACCCAAAATTTCCACAACACTATCCATCATAATTCAAGACCAGAACACAGAAAAGGCGACAGCAATGCCAGTACGCCGAAGAAAGGCGTAGGATTTTGGCAGAAACTGGAGGTAAAAGAATTAGCCGAAATCGATGGGTCAGAATTGAAGATGAACTCTCTTCGACCAAAAAGGAGAATGAGGAGACCAGTCGCGACGGAGAATTGCAAACTAAACCAAAGGTGTTTGGGCAAGGCAAGGTGAAAGAAATGAAACCAACCAATCCAAGCGATCAGAATGACAGGCCGACTAAAGAGATGATCAGTAGGTGCGAAGAAGATGAGGATTTTGACACAGTTTTCCTCGAAGACCAGGAGTACGAAGGAGAAATGCACAATGATGCGGTCAAATAGCCTATCCAGTTCGGCACGATACCGCCTACACACCAGGTGCACATGGTCTTTACTTTACCTACTGAATTTTTAGCAAAAAAAGATCAATCTTGTTATTTAGATGGTGATTTCGATACACTAAAAAAAGGCTGTTTATTTATTTGCTTCTCTGATCAGGATGAACAAATAGATAGTAATAATTCTACGGGGCAAAATCTTTTTTTCCCACCACCTACCAAGCAGATGTCAAAGCATCTTAGACCTCTGTATGTTAAAACTAAATTAAATGGTAGGCCGATATCAAAAGTTTTAATAGATAATGGAGCCTCTGTCAATATATTGCCCACTAGAACCTTTAGAAAACTGGGTGAGACCAAGGCCGATCCCCTACCATCTGAAGTCTCATTAATTAATTTTGCTGGAGGATCGGTCAAACCAGAAGGTATTACACCCATTGAAGTGACAGTAGGAAGTAAGACAAGACTAACGGCGTTTTTTGTTATGGACGCCAAATCAAACTATAATGCACTTTTAGGTCGTGATTGGATACGTGACAGCATGTGTGTCCCATCATCCCTACATCAATGTCCGATCTTATGGGATGAAGCCGAGGCCGAAATCGTTCAGGCCGATGACCAACCTTTCACCATGACCACAAATGTGGTCGAAGCAAAATTTTATAACAAAAACGTCGCACCTTTAAGATTCGAAGGTCTAGATAAATTTGACCGACCACTTAAGGTCGTTTTCTCTGATTGCCATGAAAAAACATATCTCGAACAATATTTTAATGGACCAATGTGAAAAGAAAATATGCGACGAAACCCTTACTAAATTTCGGTCCTACATGACCGATTATATGGCAAAAAGATTTGAAAATATAGATTTGGCCGATTGTGTAGATGAAAGAGCTGATGAAATCACTTGGGAGGATCTACAACCCAAAACCAAAAAGTTAAACAACGATTTGACTGAAGTTAAAGATCCTCTCCAAGAAGTTTACTTGGCCGAAAATAACCAATCTTTATAAGTGATAATTTGGCCGAAAAGGATAAAAGTTTAATTATCGGCCTGCTTAGAGAATATAAAGATTGTTTTGCCTGGGATTTTGATGAGATGCCTGGTTTAGACCGGAGTTTAGTAGAACACAAAATACCTATCAAGAAGGGTTTTAAGCCATATAAACAACCACCTAGGAGAATGACCCCAGAAATACATCTTAAGGTCAAAGAGGAAATAGGCAGTTTATTAGAAGTTAAGTTCATTCAGCCTGCCCAATATGTAGATTGGTTGTCCAACATAGTCCCAGTAACCAAGAAGAATGGGAAATTAAGGGTTTGTATCGATTTCAGAGACCTGAATAAGGCCATGCCTATTTTAGACATGCTGGTTGATTCGGCCGCAGGATTTCAGGTGATGTCTTTTATGGATGGCCATTCCGGCTATAACCAAATTTTTATAGTCGAAGAAGATGTCTCTAAAACGGCTTTTAGATGCCCAAGCAACATAGGTACTTTTGAGTGGATAGTCATGCCTTTCGGTCTAATAAATGCCGGGTCAACTTATCAAAAAACAATGGATGTGATTTTTCATGACCTTATTGGGAAATTTTTAGAGGTGTATATTGACGACGTTGTGGTTAAATCCACCAATTTTGAAAATCACCTCACACATCTAAAATGTGCGTTTAAAAAAAATAAGGCTTCATCAATTAAAAATGAATCCCTTGAAATGTGCTTTTGGTGTATTGGCCGGAAATTTTCTTGGATTTTTAGTCCACCAAAAGGGCATTGAGATCGACCACACCAAAGCAAAAGCAATACAAGATGCAAAGCCTCCTTCATGTAAAAAAGAACTTCAATGGCTACTAAGTCAAATTAACTTTTTACGCCGTTTTATTTCTAATTGTGCAAGCAAAACAGGGGAGTTCTCCCCACTATTAAGGATAAAGACCGATGTGGATTTTAAATGGGAGAGGCACCATCAGGAAGCCTTTGAAAAAAATAAAAGAATATCTATGCAAACCGCCAGTACTAATGCCGCCTAAACCTGTTAGGCCTTTGAAGCTTTATCTATCTGCCGCAGATAGATCTATTGGGGTTTTGTTAGCTTAGGACCGGGATGATCATCATGAGCAGGCTGTTTTTTATTTAAGCAAGCTTTTTAATGAGTTAGAATGCAAGTACAATCCTATTGAAAAATTATGCTTTTCCCTTTATTTTGCATGTACTAGACTTCGTTATTATATGCTTCCTTTTAATACATTAGTTATTTCTCAAACTGATGTTATTAAATACATGTTGAGTCGACCAATAGTAAGGGGAAAAATAGCCAAGTGGACTTTCATTCTGACCGAATATAGCCTACAATATGTACCACAGAAAGCTGTAAAAGGGCAGGTCCTGGCCGATTTTCTGGCCGATCATCCTAATACAGATTTAGAACAACAAATCCTACCAGCTTTAGAAATAGGTATGATCGGTCCTAGCCCATGGACACTCATTTTTTATGGTTCAAGGACCGACCAATGTTCAGGGGAAGGTGTAGTTATTACTTCACCGACAGGCACAAGTACATGTCTATCTGTGAAATTAGATTTCGATTGTTCCAACAATCAGGCCGAGTATGAAGCTTTAATTATCGGCCTAAAAGTTTTGCTCGAAATGAAGGTCCAAGCCGTGAAAATTAAAGGGGATTCTCAATTGGTAATTAAGCACCTGAATGGAGAATATAAGTGCCAAAACGAATCTTTGATAAAATATTACGACACGGCTAAAGAATTTCTCGGCCATTTTGATGAGGGTGAACTCATTTATATACCAAGGGTCGACAATCAAGAGGCCAACGAGCTGGCCCAGATTGCCTCTGGTTTGAAAATCCCTGTTGGCGTTTTTAAGAGAACCATAACTATTGAAAGATTGGCCGAATCATCAATTCTAGTTGAAACAGCCAGGAAGTAGCAACACTTACGATGGAAGAAAAAGATTGGAGAGTTCCTATCGTTAACTATCTAAAAGAGCCAGATCCTAAGGCCGATTTAGGCCTAAAAAGAATAGCTATGGGTTTTGTCCTTCTGAATGAAGAGCTCTATAAACGAAGTCCAGATGGTCTACTGTTTCTTTGTATTCCTCAGGAGGAAGCAATGAAGGTTATGGTCGAAGTACATGAAGGGATTTGTGGGGCTCACCAAGCCGGGATAAGAATGAGATGGTTGATATGCCGCTATGGTTACTATTGGCCAAAATCCTTCCAAGATTGCATTCAATATGAAAAAGGATGCCTAGCTTGTCAGGTACATGGGCCAGTACAACATACACCCACTGTGCTTCTTCACCCAATTGTAAAACCCTGGCCATTCAGAGGATGGGCGATGGATATAATTGAAAAAATCTACCCTCTCTCATCTAAAAAACATGTTTTTATTCTAGTGGCTACCGACTATTTCACGAAATGGGTCGAAGCCATTCCAATGAAAACGGTCACGCAGGCCGATGTCATCAAATGCATAAAAAAAAAATATCATTCATCGTTTCGGCCTACCCCATACTATCATGGCCAATCAAGGGTCTGTTTTTACAGAAAGTGACGTTAAAGCTTTCGCGGCCGAATACGGTTTCGAAATAATCCACTCTACCCCTTACTACGCATAAGCAAACGGTCAGGCCGAAGCCACCAACAAAATCCTTAAGGCGAATATAGAAAAAACGGTGGAAGATAATCCTAGAGTATGGCATGAAATACTCTCAGAAACACTATGGGCTTATAGAAATTCTAAAAGAAGAGGAACGGGGATAACTCCGTTTGCCTTAACCTGTGGCCACGACGCCGTTTTACCAGTGGAAATTAAGGTCAAATCCATGAGAGTGGCCGAACAGAATAAGTTAGATCCTCAAGATTATACTGACGCCATGATGAGCGAACTTGAAGAACTCGATGGAATAAGGTTGTCAGCTCTATATAATTTACAAGCTCAAAAAAGAAAAGTAGAGAAAGCCTACAACAAGAAGGTAAGACCGAAGTCTTTCAAAGAAGGAGATCTAGTATGGAAAACCATACTGCCCCTAGGCCTAAAAGACCCTGTGTTAGGAAAATGGTCTCCTAATTGGGAAGGCCCTTTTAAAATCTTTAAAGTTTTAAAAGGGGGTGCATATCTCCTGCAAGAATTGGAGGGCCAAGTACACGACCGATCTATTAATGGCCGTTTTCTCAAAAGATACATGCCCACAATATGGGAAGAGTTTTACAAGAATGGCGGTCGACAAAATTTAAACAACGGCCCACTGGCCGAATAATATCTTCATCAACAAAATTCAAATAACGGCCGGCTAACCGAATGCTGTTTCCATCCATAAAATTTAAAACGACAGCTTGGTGGCCGAATAATATTTTCATCAACAAGAGTAGAATAACGGTCTCTCGGCCGAATAAAATTGTTACAAATAAAGTAGCATCAATCAAAATCCAAGCAATATGAATAAGAAAATCGGTCATACAACCGAGTCAAAACCATCTAAGCTGTGATATGCAGAGAAAGGGAAGGAGAAAGGAAATATGTGCCATGAAAATAACAAAATAGTAGGAATGTACGACGACACGACGGCCGAAATTGCAAATATCAACCAAGTATTGTTTAAAAATGTTCATGGGACTGTTTCTGAATGGCCTGATATACCTTTTAAGCTGGTGGTAGCAGAGAAGATTTGTCTTCAGGTGTTGAGGAAGGGCCAGTTGCAACTGATGCTACTTAGGTAGCTGTTACCACACTTTCAGTGCAAGCCTCCGCTGGATCAACCACCGTTTGGGGGATCTGTTGCAGTGACTGTTTTAAAAGGTTCAAGCTTGCCTCATTCTCGATCATTTTAACCTCGACTCTCTGCTGCTTGAACTTCATGGCCTCAACCTACAGCCTCTGGCTCTCATACCGATTAGACAACTCCAGTGTCGCAGCGGTCGATTTCTGAATCTGAGTCTCAGTTTGCCTTTTCAACTCTTTCATTTCTTTAATCGACGCTCGAGTCACTTTTACTTGTCTTTGAAGATCGGCCAGCTGACGCTCAAGCTCAACGATCCCTTCTTCTCTTTCGGCCAAAGTTATCTGCAGCACATCAGCCTCAGCCATCTCGGCCTCTAGGTTAGTCTTTGTTTGATTTACTTCCTCCAGAAACTTTCGACCAGTGTTTGATTCATTTTGAGCAACCTCGAATTCGAGGAAAAGTGAATCAACCCCAGCCTTAAGACTCTGAAGGCTAGCAGAGACCCCAAGAGTGATTTCAGGATCGGCCAAAAAGGTATCCACGGCCTCCTTAATCCGCACCTTTTTGGGAAGAACATCGGAAAGAGACTGACTGACGACTAACTTAAAAAATTCACAGCTTTTGCCGAAATCGGCCGATTTGAGAATGACCGATGAAAAAGTCGAACCACCTGTAAATGACCGAAACACTATATATCATATTTCCAAAAAGTGAATTCGGAATGAAACAAATCGGTCTAAAAGAGTAATTACCAGAAGGCTTTCCCAAAAGGGCTCGAGCTCTAGCCAGTATGCCGGCAGCATCTGAAGGAGGGATTGATTTTGGTTGAGTTGAGGCAGGGGTACTAGACTTTAACCGGGAAGGAATTTGGAAATCAAGTTGGGGAAACACCTTTTCTTTGCCTTTTGGGGGAACTTTCTTGGTCAAACCACTAGCAACTGATGGAGAGCCTTGGGGAGTAGCAGAACTTTTGGTGACCGATAAAGAGGCAAGTACTAGCCGCAGTAGCAGCTTGCTGACTTCTTGTTTGGCCACTGGGACCTTTACCCTTCACCTTAGGATTGGGAGCATCCTTGGCAGACGGCCGAATCTTCCTCTTATTGCCAGCTGTCTGAATTTTTGCCTTTTCTTTTTTCTTTTCCTTCTCTCTTTTTCACTTATTCTTTTCTTCCCCCTCTTCTGAATCCTCATCATCATCGACCGGAATTGGCAATTGTTCTTGTGGTTTGTCGAGAGGATTAATAGTTTTAGCTACACCATGAAAATATAGTTAAAATCGGCCAGAGAAATCAAAACTTTTAAATTAAAAACTCATACCTGACTTTTCTTTTATGGGTGATGATGGGGTTAAAAGATCTTTATATGGCCGAAATTCCTCATCACTGGCTAATATACGAGTACAAGTAATACTATACGGCCAAGTTGGTCGATCATAAGAAATAAAATCGGCAATTCCACATTTAGTCATTGGAATAAGTGTCCGATGTCTCATTAACCAATTGTCAAAAGATTGATAAAACTGGCGAAAGTTAATTTTATCAAAACGGCCGTGTTTTGAAAGTTGTTTTTTAACAAATTCTTCACGCCATTGCATTTTCAAATTTAATCCAAATTCATGAACTTTGTTCTGAATTTCGGCCAATCTTGTGTAAACCCATTTCACACCATAAAATTTCTCAAAAGCCATGACCGACTCGTAATCATCAATTCGGTCTAAAGGAATACCTTTACGCTTCTTCGACCCTGCATGCTGTAGAGAAGTGACATTATCAGTACTTGAAACATTAGTCTCGGTCTCAGTCTAGCTGCCATCTCCGCTGTTAGTATGGAGAAATCGAGCAAACTCATCGTTCGACCGAATGCGGCTGACATATTGTCCCCAAAAGGAAACAAATTCGAGAACAGATTGATCACATATTTGAAAGGGGGGAATGCTTTTCTTGGGTCTCAAAAACTCATAAACGGTTTCAACTTCTTCTACCACACTCTCCTCGGAAATAGTAACTCGGTCACAAAAATTTTCATTGACCTAAAAGACTATAGGGAAAGGAATAGACTGGATAAGGCCGAATTGATGGGCCAAGAAATGGGGGTTGTAAATCTCTACCCCACACCTATTATTGGCTGAGCTTTCAAATTTCAAAACCTCTACCACCCAGGAAGGGATGGAATCATGATCTTCGTACAAATAAAAATGATCTCGACCAGAATGATTGAAAAAATATTTACAACAATGGCCGAAAGAAAAAACTGAATCGACCGAATCAAAAATAGAAAATTTGAGACCAAGACAAGGAAGTGAAGACTGATTTGGAAAATTCGGACTTACAGTTGGAAAATAAGCATGCAGCCAAATCTGGAAGATCCAGAGGGGGCCTCCCCAAGAGCTGAAATTGGAAATGATCAAATTGGCTAAACCGCAATAAAGACAAGCCAAAACAATTGGGCCTAGAGCAACTTTGACCCCTCGACTAAGGTATATAGCTAACTTAAGTTCAGATTTCGAAGCCTGATGTGATGGGGTACAGAGAAGGAATTCACAAATCCATAAGAGAAAAAAAGCCACATATTCGGTCTCAGAAATTTCAGAATGGTCTCTTGACCGAATTTTTTGAGGAAGGCAGAATAGGCAGAATCTTTTCTTGAAAAATTGAGACTAAAATTGAGCTCAATTGGTGGAGTGTTACTGTTTACTTCAACACCATGCGGCCAAAGGCCGAAAAAGACAGCAAGATCCAAGAGGGTGGGGGACATCATTCCATCGTTCAAGTGAAGAGAATTGGTCGAAATCGACCAAAAACTCAGAGCAGCAGATAAAAGAGGCCGATTTTGGGGAATATCAAAATCAGAAAAGAGCAAAATTTCATAAATCCCCATTCTTTTCCATTCATGTTCTTTTTAGGCCGAGATACGGTCAAACCATTTACTCCATCCAACAGAACAAGATGGCCAGGCTTTGGAGTTTTTTCTCGGTGGAATAAACAAATTGGGTTTTTCAAAAAGAAAGAACTCAAAGTTTTGTTCGGGAAGCTAGAAGGAAAATCAGGGAGTTGAGATAAGTCAACAACCCTAGGGCCTAAAGTAAAAGAGGAGTTAACCGGAAAGTATACCTGAGAATCTATCACCTCACGTTTGCCCTCCCGGAGCAACTTAACACGGTCAAGGAGACTCGTCTGCTCCTCGTTATCGGCTGCCATGGAGAAAAGCTTGTTTCGAACGAAAAAGAACCGCAGAATGGCTAGGCAAGGAATAAAAGTAAAGAGAGATAGCTTATTAAAGGAATGACGCCGGGAAACTACACGTAACGACGAAAATAACTCCGGCCAGAAAATGGGTTTCGGGAACTTAGAGAAGCAGAGAGAATAATGGGAGAGATGAGGGTTTTGAATGATTAAAACCCTTGGAAAACGGGCTAATAATGAGTTGGAATTCGAAAAGACTTCTTTCAGCAACAAGCGCCGCCAAAAGCTCAATGCAGGTACAAACAGCTTTAAAGTCAGCAAATTAAAAACAAACACGTGGCCTCACCTAGAAGCAAATGAAGGCTGACAGTCATCCGTGTTTAGGCCGATTTTTTTTACTAATAAAAGCAACATCCTAGTGAATTCACTAAAATTCAAAAGGATGTGGGGGGCAAAAATCGGCCATAAGTTTTAGCCGAGATATAAAAGGAGAGTTCATGATTGAATTTAAAGAGAAAAAACTTTAGCCATAAAAGCGATATGAATCGGCCAAGCAGATCATCGGCCACCCTAAAGAAATCGGCCAAATGGATTGTGGGCCGTCCTAGATATAGTTTAAGCTAAAATTGAAAGAAGAAAATTTCGGCCATAAGGAAAAAGTAATATAAATCGACCTACTAAGAATCGGCTATCTGAAGAATCGATTAAGCAGATTTTCGGTCACCCCATAAATATCGGTCATACGACCATTTCCTATTTTCAAGGAGAAAAGACAGCTTAGTGGAAGGTCATGGTTCGATACGTGTCAACATCTGAAGAAGACCCAGTAAATCCTAACTACCAAAACGTGGGAAAATGGATATATAGCTTGAGGAAAAAGTGGATAATGGGTCAAAACGTGGGCAGACACTTGTTATCCAAACGGCCAAAGCTGTCATCCTATAAAAAGCAAAGGAAGTCAAGAAAAAGAGGACGATCAATTAACATCAAACATTCTACTGCTTTTATTCTTTACATTTCGTTTTTTACTTGTTTTCAGTCAATTTATTTTCCTAGCTTAGGAGCTTTTTATTTTCGCATTCAAGTTGTACTCAATCCGGATTCTTTTCGGATTCTCATCATTTGCAAGGATATTAATCAAAGGAGCTTACGAAATCAACAATGGTATGTCTCTTGTGATTTGTATTTTTGTTTGAATCCTTTCATTTCCATTACATTGTCACACTTCAAGGCACACACGTCTTTGCACTCGAAGACCCCAAAACCTGCAACCGCCTTGATTGCAGTTGGCACGCCCGCGTGATAAACTGACAGGCCGAAGTGCTCATACCTAAAGACCATAGAAAATTTTTAGGGTGAACAGGCTGGTAGATGAAATTCTTTTTATTTCCAGAAAGGACCAAAAAGACTGTTAAAAAAGATGAAGAAGAAGTCAGTAGAGGTGATGATTACAAGATACAAAGATAGTCCAAAGTCTAGAGATGATCAAAATGATATAACAGTATAAGAGGATCTGTGGCCTGAGACCCAACCAAAGCTTTAGGGGGTGTTTAGCAAACTTAAGAACCTGGAGAGCTGAGGATAAGCTTGTCTGGGTTTTATTTAGTACTGTTTGGTAATTGCATTTTTTCTGTGGGATCAGTTCAATCCTGTCCAGAAAATAAGGCATAAACACAGTTTTTTTCAAACTAACTGTAAGCTGGTTTACATAAAAACCATATAACAGAAAGAGATCAGAACTGGCCAGAGCTAGTTTTCAAAGTTCCCAAACAGGCCCTTAAAGTGTGGTGGAAAGACTTTGATGGGCACACTAGAAGATTTTGGGATTTTTTTTTCTTCACAAGAATTCCATCTTTCCATATGAGATCTGTGAATCCAAAATTTTCATCATCGAAAAGAATAAAATTGCTCTTTTAATTGTGTTTGAGGGATTCCAATGAAGGTAAGTATGGGTGTAACTTGGGCAAAAATGTCTTCTCTTGTGACCTCCAAAATGGTTATTTTGTAAATTTTTTGAGAAGACATTACCTATTTTTTTATGGTAATTGATTCATCTACGTTGAAAACCCTTTGGGCGTCATACCTAATCAAATTACTTGAGTTTAGTTCAATAAAAGTTTAGTTTATCGAACATACCTATTTTCTCTACAACATTCATTCCGTTAATATTATCTATGGATAATCGTCGTTTACATTGGCTCTTGTTGGAAGATAGTTCTTCTGACGATGAATTGGAATTGTTAGTAATAGTAGCTATTGGCGAAGAGCAAAAGGCTGCAAGGAGAAGAACATCACGACCTCGAGTTGGAGGGGTGAAGTTAACATAGTTAACTATTAATAAATACATAATTGTTAATTAAAAAAAATAAACAAAATTACCTTGGATGTGGACTTTAGATGGTTGAAGCTTGAAACCTTTAAAATTTGGGTGACAAAAATAGATAAAATGTGATGGTATTTATAGGGGTGAAGCTAACCATTTAATAAAAATGACCGTTTGAAATTCAGACTTAAATGACATTTTAACTTTTCTAAAATTTTGACCGTTGGCTATTATTTTATTATATTTAGCAGTTTGGCGAGCAAAAACACTCGCCAAGTATGGCGAGACTCTTTGCGAGGTACCCAAAATGGCGAGCCAGCTAGCGAGTCCATTGGAAAGCAAAGGAAGGTCATCCACTCGCCAAACTGGCGAAGGAGGGCTCTTGGCGAGTCCATTTGGAGATGGCCTAATGGCCACCTCACTAGAAGATTTTGGGTTTTTTTTTTCCTTCTTGAGAATTCCATCTTTCCATATGAGATTTATGGATCCAAAATTTTCATTGTCAAAAAGAATAAAATTGCTCTTTTAATGGTGTTTGAGGGATTCCAATGAAGGTAAGTATGGATGTAACTTGGGCAAAAATGTCTTCTCTTGTGACCTCCAAAATGGTTCATTCGTAAATTTTTTGGGAAGGCACTACCTACTTTTTTTATGGTAATTGATTCATCTACGGTGAAAACCCTTAGGGCGTCATACCTAATCAAATTACTCGAGTTTAGTTCGATAAGAGGGTTGTTTAAGCACGTTAATTTATAAGATAAAGGCTGCGTTTGGCAAAGCTTCCACTTCCAGATTTTTGCTTAAAAAAATAGAAAAATGGAAGTTTTGGTAGCAAAGCACGTTTGGTTCGTCAAGTTGCTTTTTACTACATGAAAGTAACTACCACAACTTTCAAAATTTGTGGAAGCAAAAAAAAGTTGCTTTCACTACTTTTTTAAGTAGAAAGCGGAAGTTGTTTTGTGACCGGCCCATGCATCGAATCCCTGTCCCTCCCACACAAAAAAAAAAAAAAAAAAAAAAAAAACTTGAATCAGCCTTATTTCTCCCGAGCCATTCCTCCTCTCTCCCTCTCTCTCTCTCTCCATCTCTCTCATTCTCACTGCCCTAGCGACCAGAACCCCTCGCCTCACACCAGCTGTCGCAACAGTGTAAGAGGGCTCACCATCGAACCATCATCCTGCTCGCCGTCGCACCAGCAACCCGCCGTCGGACTGCACGTTCCTTCATCCGCTTCAGGTAACACTTCTTCTCTGTTTCTCTCTTTATGATCAGCCTAGCTCATTAGGGTTCGATTTTTAGGGTTTATCTGGGTGATTTTGGGTTAGATTTTTAGGGTTTCTCTTGGTGATTTTGGGTTAGATTTACTTCATATTTTGGTTTTATTTTGTGTGCTACTGTTCTCCTTTATTGATGTCCTTTTTCCAGAGTATTTCATTTTTTCCTGTTATAGAAGTACATTTGCTTATATGCCTGATGTAATATTTGAAAAATAAATTGTTGAATTGGTTGTTGTTAAAGGGGTTTTGGAGATTTTTCTAGCTGGGTTTGATTTTTCTTTTTCCTAATATGAATATTAGAAAAAAATCCATCCGTCCAAGACATGGATATTTTTAAGAAAATGGTTTTGACCATTTTTGGATAATAAGGTGTTTCTAAAATGTTTTGATTGGTGCACAAGAGTTTAATGTTGGGCTCGTGCCTTACTTAGTTCCTTGTTTGATTATATTTGTAAAATTTGATTGGCTTTACACTTTTACCACAGCCTTACCAGAGGGTCCAAATCATGGTCTCAACTTCCTTCCTTAGTTCCTTGTTTGTATTTAATGCATTAATTGAAGAACTATTGTAGAGTTCCCTTGTGCTTGAATCAGTTTTTCAATATGTTTTTATGTATTGGGTTCAGCTTCTCATTATTTAGAGTACTGGAGTATCAAATCTTAGAGTTCCCTTTCAGCCCCTGAAGCTTACACTAACATTCTTTTGTCACTAGGTAGAATTGAAACCATGTCGTCCTTCCAATAGTGGCCAAAGTCAAGACAAATGTAGTCATTCCATGTTATTTAGATCTCTTAAAATCATGTCTGGATATAAAGCATGAAATTTTCAAAAAAAAATTCCTAATTATTCTGATCAATTGTTTTTCCCCATTACCTTGTTTAATTTTAGTGAAACAGAGGATACCATTTCATTCCAATGGCAGTTTACAGTCTCTGTTCTATGAAATTATGGAAATTGCATGTTCTGTTGATTGTTCAGTGAAATCTGAAGTCGCTTCTAAAAATTAATTCGATGTGTTTCTGGAATCAATGGGCACTCCCATTTTATAGGTTTTAAAAGCAAGAAATGTAATCCTAAAAATGCTAAACTTTACAGGATCCCAATTGAAAGAAAAATAATTTGGTAGAGGAATGCTAATGTGAGTCACTAGCATGTCACCACAAGAGTGGCTGTCAGTCGCGAGCATCCCTGTCCTTTGGTAATAGGAATCAGTGATTAAGATACTTACCCAAATATATGTCATGGGCAGTTCAGTCCCAAGGCCACAAGGATGTGGTCAAGCCTCTGATTTCCTCACTTCTCACCCACCACATGGATTCTCTTAATTACAACCTAGGAATTTTAACTCCCTAAACAGTGGCCATGTGAAATATAGCCTCTTTTACCTCCTGCCTTCATTCCCTATCACCGTAGTCAAGGGTCCCATGTCATTGAATGGAACATGTAGATCATGGACCCTGTGGTCCACTGTACTTTTTTTTATCACATTGTTTTGAATCTAACAATAGACCATGGGTGTCCCAATGCCACTTGATTTAAGTTGATAACGTTATCAACAGAGGGTGTTTTTAATTTCATGATCTAGAAACAGTTTTTCTTTTAGTTGCGAAAAACAAAACGAAAAACGAAAAATATGTTTGAAAACATGTTGTTAAGACTTGTTTTTTGAAAGAAGTTTCTCGAAAAATAGGCCATTTTTTGTTTCATGGTTTTATGTTTTCTATTTTCGTATTTGAAGAGAGAGAGAGAGAGAGAGAGAGAGAGAGAGACTACTAAAAGCAACATGTTCTTAATTTTTCTTGCCATTCCATGAAAACTCGTTTTTGGAAAATTATTTTCTTGAAGATGGAACCAAACAAACCCAAATGTTCCATTTAAAGAAAAAGTTTTCTAGGTGGGTTGGCCTTGGTTTGGTGGGTGGGAAAGACTGAAAGAGTTCCATAGTCAGTGATAATCTTCCATCCACAGACAAGAAAGCACAAAAGCAGCAATTTTGAATTGGAGACACCCACTCAGTCACTAACCTACCAATGCACCCTCACTTCTGCAATTTTAATTAATAGACTATTGCAATTTTCCACTTTTTGGTGGGAAAATGACCCAAACAGGGGCCTACCACTTCCATAATACAAACAGAAAAGAACAGCTAATATACATTTAAACTTCCAATTCACACTTAAACCATCATTTTCTTGTAAAATTGTCATGTATTATCTTTAATTTTTAGGGAAGGGTAATGATTTTTTATAACACCAAGAAAGATTACGACTTGACAGTGTATAATTGTGCCCTAAGTCAAGGATTAGTCATTGAGAAAACCTAGCTGGTTTAAACTAATCTCTTCTAGAAATTTACATGCTGACAAAAAAAAATTGTTTTCTTCTCTTTTAACCTAGAATGTCTAAACAAGTTTTAGTTGCTTTGAACAGATTTATGTAACCGGCATAACCGTTGGAGTCTAACTATGAACTATTCAGAATCTATTTGAAAGTTTCATGGAAATTGAATTGTTTCATTGTATTGTGCATATATAATTTTGCTGCCATGTCAATTGCTGCAGGTTGCTAAACTTGGCTTGGTTCATCGGCATTTACTCCTTTAGTTACTTTAGAGCCTGTCTGGGTTATTTTGAAAACTGGATTAGATTAGATACTTGAAATTATTCTCTATTATTATTTAGTTTATAAATAATGTATGACAGTTTATTAATATGTATGACAGTTTACCTTGTTTATT
>JAESVK010000627.1:1720332-1734379 GCA_017140935.1 Hamamelis virginiana
TTTCTCCCTTTGAAGAATTTGTGTTTGGTTTGGTTGATGATATATTGCATTGTATGTCAGAACTTTTTGTTTTTTTTTCAATAGAAGCTTATTTTATATTGAAAGTATTCGATTTTATTAACATGCGCCATGAGTGTTCTGTTTTATAAGATGGGCTTCTACTTAACCCTACTGTTATTTAATGGTCACGGGTTCAACAAGTCCAAAACCATCATAGGAAAATTACAGTAATTTTATTTATAGGCTCACGACACATCAAGATACAATACTTTTATTTATTTAATTGAAATAATCATATGGCCATAACTCTCAAGTATGTTGGTAATTGGTGGCCACAATTATTGGAAATTTCAAGTCACATTAATTAGGTCATTTCTTCTTTTCTTTATTGTTATATAAAAACTTGTGAATGGGAATTGAAGAAGCCAAGTTGAGACAAGATGATGGCATGTGAGGAAAGCTCACCCTCCAAATGGATTAATTGTCAAGAGGAAGAGGTTTTCCTTTTCTTTTTTGTGGTTCCAAAAGCACAAGGTTACCTGTGGGGATCTAGATAAGCCATCTCATGCCAAATTTTAGCAAAAAAAAAAAATTGGGTATTGGGTTCAATAATCCAATCCAATCCAATATGTTAGCATTAATTGGCAGACTGAATGACTACAAGTTTTGACACAAATTTTAATAATTATTTGTGGAAGTTGTATTTTATAAAATCTACAGTTGAATTACATATTCCTCTACAGTTAGAATTACATATTCCTCAACCTGTACCAAACACAAACTTTAAAGGAGATAGTGTAACAATCTATTTTCCAAGGCATTGTAATATGGGGAATAAGAAGAGACCAATCGAAATACTCAAACTATGCAACTTAGCAATGCCATTTATAACCCAAATTAGAGGGGCAACTATAAAACTAAGTCAAGCACTCCATGTCTTCAAAGTTGTCAATTATGCCACCTGAAACCAGGATTTACCCAAAAAGTAGAAATAGTCTATCAAAGACTGGACTCTATGACACTAAACTTTTTTCTTTTTTTTCTTTCCTCCTTTCCTGAAGGTGAAAGTAACAGCAACCTGCGTTCCTTCCCAACTAAAAATTGGATTACATATTAATGTAGAGCATCTTTTAATCATCTGACGCTTTGGGAGAATTTTCCGGTGTCTTCAGAACAGAAGCAGTCTTGCCTTTCTGTGCTGTAAGAGCTGCGTGAAACTCTTCAACTATGGAACCATCCTTGAACTTCAAAGCAAATGTAGAAAGACCATCCTTCCCTTCACCAGTGCTATTCATGCAGGCAAAAGTGATGCCTCTCTTCTCCATATTCGTGAGCTTCATGTCCGGGTAAATATTCGCATTCAAAATCAACCTGTAATAATTTCTCAAAATATTAACGAGCTTCCCCCAGCTCCATCTTCCACTCATATTTTGAGAAAATGAAAATTAGAAGGGATGCACGTCTTGAATCTCCAACCAAATATTTGTTTTAATGTATAGATTTGGAATGGGGTTTTCTCAAAAAAAAAAAAAAAGCCCCTTCACAAAAAAATCTCCAACAGGGTAGCAAAATCAGAGGAATTGAAGAAGGAAAAAACCTACAAGCACAGCCAAAAAAAAAAAAAAGAAATTTGAGATTCAGAGAAAGAGTCGGGCAGAAGGAGAGAGAAGAAGAAGAAGAAGAAGAAGAAGAAGAAGAAGAAGAACTGAGAGGGATAGAGAGAGAGTGTGTAGATATTGCACCTGACGCGCCGTCGCCGTCGCCGTCGCCGTCGCCGTCGCCGTCGCCGTCGCAGTAGCCGTCGCCGTCGCCGTCGCCGTCGCCGTCGCCGGAGATCTGCTGGAGCTTCACAACGACGGTGAGATGAGGGAGAGGAGAGAGAGGAGAATGAGGAATGAGAGAGAGAGAGGACAGTCGACAGCCCACCCCCACCCACGTAAAATATCAGATATTCCCCTTTTTGTTCCTCGAACCTCGTGCTTCATCCTAACCTTTCATTTCATCTAACGACTTAAAATAATTAGACCGTAAATTACTCAATCCGGCCGGCCTGATCACATCATTTCTGTATATATATATACACAAAGGTGCTAATATAAGGTGCACTTGATGCAACTTGCATCAGGTGACCTCCTCTATGGCCACCTGTGACTAAATTTTTTAAAAACTGACCGTTGGATTAGATACCCCTATAATGTATATCATGTCTGACAAAAATCACAGTAATCCAACGGTTGGTTTCCGAGATAATTGTCCGCTAAAAAACTATGACTTTTTTGTTCTTTAAAATGTTATCATTTTTTAGCAGTCAGTTTTCTCAGAAACTAACCGTTGGATCACTGTGATTTTTGACAGACATGACATACATTATAGGGGTATCTAATCCAACGGTCAGTTTTTAAAAAATTTCATCACAGGTGGTTCATCACAGGTGGCTATAGAGGAGGGCACCTGATGCAAGTTGCATCAAGTGCACCTTATATTAGCACCTCCGTATATATATATATATATATATATATTAAGTGAGTTTAAAGTCATAATGTTTGGCCTTGTCATGAAATTCCAATAGCTACTAGAGTTAGTTCCCCACCCACCACCACCACCACCACCACCACCAGACACTACAAGAAAAATGATCAATTGCAACAAGTTTTTGCAGCGGAATGGGAGGCTGTTTCAAGAATTCAATTTTAATAACGGAAAAAGCCATTGCAAGTGAACTAATAGGGCTAATTTCTAAGTCTATCTTCCACCGTTGCAATTTTGCACAAAGTGGGGAAATTTTTTTTTTTTTTTTTTTTTACTTTATGTTTTCATTGCGACGGGATTAACCCTCACAAAGTTATAAATAAATATTTTTATTACTCCTTACAGTGAACTGGAATTAAAAATAATTTATTTCCAAAAAAATATAAGTAATTGCAATAAGAAATGTCGTCGCAATGTTTCCCCCAAATCCTTATCCTGCCCAGTTGTTCTCTCTCTCTCCCTCTTCCTTTCCCCCCTCTCTTTCTCTTTCTCTCTCTCTCTCTCTCTCCCTCTCTGTGTGTGTGCGTGTGTATGCGCGGGCACCGATTACCCATATCGGCGTGCTGACCTAATTCTGGCCATCGTTGCATTTGTATCTCCACCGCCATCTTCTCGCCCCCCCCCCACACACACTCTCTCTCCCTCTGCACGCAGCTTCAGCTGCCTTCTCATGCTCAATTGATTAAGCATATCCCTCACTCCAGCAACAAACCTCCTCTTCCATTCTCTTTCTCTCTCTATCTAACGTTGAATCCCTTCTAAAAAACCTAGGGTTTTCTAATCTCTCTCCGCCTGCACCAAGACGTGGTTGGGATGAAACTCTTTCACACTCCGCCTCCTCAGCCACTGTGATATGTAGCCATTTAAGCCCTTATAGAAGCATCAATATCAATAAACTAATCTAAGGTAAGATATTGCATATTTATATATTGAACTTTTTGTTAGCCCTAAGATCATTGACCTTATTTTGATGATAACTAAACCATACCTTTCTTCTAACAAGTAGTTGAGTGTTGTGTCTGCATAAATTCTTATTGAAGCTCTCATCAGCATTCATTAAGCATTTTAAGTGCTCTTTGTTCAAATCAAAGCCCTCAAAGCTCTCATGGTGATATAAACTTCAAGTGTCAAAGCAATTTAAAGAAGTTCAACCCTTGAATACCAACTTGAAGACTTGCTCAAGCTTATGAAAGCCAATTGAAGTCAAGTTGATCTACAAGTATTTAGGAACTCTTTGTAAGACTTCTCTCATGATCTATTATGTAAAGCTCAAGAGAAAATCTTTTACATCTCATTGTGCATTAGCATTCATACTTAAAACTGCTTTCAAAATTGACCAAAAATGTTTTGGAACACTGAGTTATTGTGTCAAAGTGTTTGGTGTTGATTTTGACTTAGAAATTTCAATTTATTGACTTTGCATCTTCCTTAGTCGACTAATCATTTAGTCCTAGTCGACTAATCGAAGTCCAGAGGCAATGTTTTGTGAAATTCTAAGTTAGTCGACTAATCACCCTTGACTAGTCGACTAATAGTTTCTTAGTCGACTAATAATCCTTTGCTAGTCGACTAATGACAGGTCAGAAGCCATGTTTTGGTTGCAACTTTGCTAGTCGACTAATAGGCCTTTGCTAGTCGACTAATCGATCCCGGATCAAATTTCCAAGGTGTTCTTAAGTTGGTAGTCGACTAACTCTCTTGGTACTAGTCGACTAACAAACCCAGATTTTAATCTAAATAATTTTTTGCTTAGCTAGTCGACTAATCCTTAGTGCCTAGTCAACTAACCGAGCCTGGGAATGAAAAATATTTTTGAAAAAGCCTTGTTAGTCGACTAACACCCTTGTCCTAGTCGATTACTGGTTCTGCAACTTCAAAACGGCTCTTTCTTCTTTTAGTCATTCGAGCATTAAATGATCCCCAACCACCCTTAAACCTTTCTAATCCGACTCTAAGGGCTTCAAACGGTTACTTGGAGGCTTTTTCACTATATATTGAAAGTTGGTTCTCATTTATTGCTAATCTAGTTGATTAATCTTTTGTCTTGACATCCATTACTCTCAAGCATTCAATATTTATTCTTCTCATTGATAAAAATCTCTTGTGCTATATTCATTTGATCGCTTGAGAAGTTATTAATGTGCTATTGTATTCATTACAAATCAGCTTTGAGAAGCATTCTTTGTATTACTCTATTTTCAATCATCTTGTATTGTGAGATATTAAGGGTTTTGTGAGAACTCTTGTGGGTGAGTTATCTTCCACCTTAAAAGAAGGCAAGTTGTAAAGGTTTCTCCACCTTGAAGGAGTTGCTTAGTGGATTAAAACTCTTGACGAAGTTCTTGATCGAGGTGTGGATGTAGGCGGAAACCGAAACACGTTAGAACATTGTGTTTGATCTTCTAACTCAATCTCTTTATTTCAAGTTATATATTTGATATTCGTTGAATTGAGTTGTTTTTCAATCTTGCAATCTATCCATCCATCTACAAGTTTGCAAAAATCTTTTATCCCATTTTTGAAATATTTTTATTTGGTTATACTCTATTCACCCCCCATTTAGAGTATATTTTGGGCCAACACTTTTGTTTATGATTTTGATTATTAATGTCGATGCCTATATTGATTGTAATTTGATGTGTATTTTTTTTTTTTTGTAGTGAGATTCTAACAAAATGCTTACTCAAAACCCCAGCCATCCGAACAACTGGCTCGGGGAGGACCACAATTTGTCAAGTGCTTTAAGGTATCTTTCTAGGGGGAAGATGGTCCAAAGATGAGAATACAAAAGTACTCATGTCCAAGATTCATATATATATATATATATATATATATATATATATATATATATATATATATATATATGTGTGTGTGTGTGTATGCACATGCATGCATAATTTGTATACCCACAAAATAACTGTGGCTGGGTGCAAATTAGGATTTCTAAAATTGTGACCCATTCCAATTTACATTGAATGCGAAAAATTTCCAATCACAAGTGTCTAATCTTAATTAGGCCACTATATTCTACTAATCGATCAAGCTTGATGAAGGGATCTTGTCATCTTGTTACTTTGCATTTTAAACCCTTTTGGCCGCCGGCACCACGTACATCAGCATAAATTTTGGAGAATTTTTTTTTTTTTTTTTTTTTTTACAAAAAACATAAATATATATAGTAGATTAGTAGGGGGCCGGGTTTTATATATTGTCCTATATTTAAGAACAATAATTTGTCTCTTTAAAAATAAATTTAATTAGTCGTGACGTGTGCTGGTTGGTAATTACAAGTGGAGGGAAAACAATAGGAAAGATATAACCTTAACTGTTGCATGGATTAATCGTAATTGGTCGTAAATCATTATCATTAAGATATTCAAGTGAGAGGAGATTAGGTAAAGTGCGTGCATAAGGACGTCATTAATTAAGAGCATTGCGTCATGATGCAGTTTTAGCAATGGGAAGCTATTAAAAATGGGTTAAAATTTTTCTAATTTCTTTTCCTAGACTTTTGGAGTTTTAATTAAATTGATTAAATTCCAACAAAATTATATATGTATATAAAATCCAATAGCTCGCTTTAACAACAAAAATGATTAATTGCTTGACACAATTACAAATTTATTTTCTTCGATCATTTTGCAATTTTATTGTCTAGCTCCACAATATTAATTGCTTAAACAAATTTGTATGAAGTGTACTTGAATGAACCTTAACTCCTTGATTATCGTAATAAGCAGGATTCGCGGATAATTTTGCTTATCCCTATAGATTAGTCTGGTCCCAATTCTCAGTGGTAGTATGCCCACAATACCTTATATTGGGAAATTAAAAAAAAAAAAAAAAAAAACCTCAAGATGGTGTGGTGTCATTCAATTTTCATGAGACAAACAAGACGACTATTGTAATTAATTTCCCTATCTTTTCACATTTTTCGTTGAAAATTAATATTTGAAAGAGAAATTTGGCTAAAGGTCCTCATTTAGAAGATTTTCATGCCAAAAGTCCTCTTAAAAGATTTTTATTTCCAAAAGTCCTTTTGGCATAATTGGACAAAAATACCCCTCCTTCTTAACAACCTTCAACGCCACCTATACCCCCAACCTCCGGGTTCACTACGTCATACCCCGTAGTGACCTGCGTTAGTTCCCTACGCCAGAAAATGCAGGTCACTACACCGGTAAGGCAGGTCATTACGCCGGAAAACGCAAGTCACTACGCAAAAAAAAAAAAAAAATAAATAAATTTCTTCCTTTTTCTTATATTTTCCAATCAACCAAACAAAAAATTAATTAAAAAATCTTTTTTATTTTCCTTTACATTTTCCAATCAACCAAACACCAAAAAAAAAGAAAAAAAAAAATCTTAGAAAACAAGCAGAACGATCTGGCCAACGATGATCAATGCATTTAATTGGACCTTTATTAAAAAAAAAGAAAAGGAAATGGCCCGAATAAGCCAAAAATATTCTTTAGTGAAAAAAAGAGGAAATGGCAGGCAGTGGAAATTAGTGCATTTAATTGCTAAACTTCAATCTGTAGCTACATCTCACCATTCCCTTCTCGTATAGTTGCTAAAGAAAACGCCAAGACATGGCGTTGGCTTCAACCTCTGAGTGGCAATACGATGTGTTCTTGAGTTTCAGAGGCGAAGAGAGCTACTGAGTCTGCAAGGTTGGAATCTGAAAGTCCATTTTTTAATCTGTAGGAAAAAAGAAGAAGAATGGGGTTTGCGGTTCGGTGATCGCAGCATGTTGTTGTGGACGTAATTGACCATATGAATTAAGGGGAAGGGCAATTCTGGCATAAATATAAAATTATTTTAAACTTTAGGACTTAATGCATTAAAATCTCATTAAAAAGGACTTTAGCCACTAAAAATTCTAAACAAGGACTTTATGGAAGAGAGGTTCCTAAAATAGGACTTTTGACCAATTATTTCTATTTTGTCTAGTTATTTGTTGTGCTAGCCTGTCTAATGCTTACTTCAAAGATGTGAGGTAAATAAGGCCCCGGAAGATCTTGTCATCGCCCAGCCCACCTGACCTAATTACAGCAATATGCATAAGAAAAATTCTACTTTCAATGTCTCTCACATGGTATTCATTTAAAATTTTTTTTTTTTTCCAACCCCGCTGCCTTTTGTTTGATTTTTATTACATTTGTGGTAGACGACACAAAACTAATATGCATTTCAACATACCATATATATATTTTTAAAAGTTTATACTTTGACGACACGTCATTAGTTCACGTGACAATTCCATGTAAACTGTCATATTAAGTGTCAATAATTTATCAATTTAGTGGCATAAATCATTACTTTTGGGTGAGATATGATCTCTAATTCAAGTACACAAAAATACATTGATACCCATTAATTTGTTAATATTCAGAGATACTCCAGATTGAGATAGATTTCTATTGTTTGTCAAAAATTTTAAAAAGAAAAAAATAATAATAAGTTGAGGTGGAAACTTCACATCAGATGTCATGTGAAATAAGAGAAAAAAAATTGAGAGAAGTATATGAAAACATTGTGTTAAAGGTGCATACTACAAGAGTGAAACATCTTTCTCCAAAAGTCTTCAGAATATATGGAAACATTTGATCTGGATTACAGATACAGAGAGATTGGGTTAAAAGGCCTAGAATGGGTGACTCTAAGGCCCAACATAAACAATCAAAACCCACTGGGCCTGCTCTCTAGCCAGTTGAGTTCAGCTCAATTAATTGCAATCAGGTTCTTATAACTTATAACCATTAATTGATTGTTTTTTTGAAAAATTTGAATAATGAGAAAAAATTAGGGTTTGGTAGAACATCAACGATCAAAACAGCCGCATCTAGCTCTTTCCACTAGCTAGATAAATTTGAGTCAAGCCTAACATGACAAATATATATATAGTCATAATGGCAAGTCATTGTCCACCTCAAACATAAATTTTTTTACTTTCTGCTCTTACCTTGCCCTAAATCAAAATTAATCAAACGAGGCATATACATACATACATACCCCTTCGATCATGGGAACTAGTTCCACTCTAATTAATACTCAACTTCAAAATGAGTCAAATCTAATTTAGAGTAAACTAAAACCCTAATTAAAATCACTTGAAGGAGACATCGATCCTTGAATTTATGAGAAAATTTCTGTCCATCTTTTGTAAGCAAACAAGAATGCCTTTGATTTAAAATCCTAGAATTTACTGGTGGTCTTAATTTGAATTAAAATTAAATAAAAGCAATAAAAAGCATATAATTAAATGATGAAAAATCTAAGAAATGGATGGAGGTAGCTAGGGTGCCTTGAATATGGACATATGATATGATATGATTGTAAACATGGATGGTCCCATGCATATCCACCATGGGGATTTACTTCCAGCTTTCATATATTTATGTCGCCTGTACGTAATTACTTGAGGCCTAGCCTAGCCTTGCTTAAGTGACTCCGTCCATGTCGGCATGCCAAGGGGAAGTACGTAGACGCACGTACGGCAGCGGCTACGTGGTGCTCTAGGGACGCCGTGCCCCCCGGCCCTCAACATTCATCATCCATTTTCTTGACACCTGCCTCCTTCCTGGGTCCCTGGGATCATGTGCATGTCCTTCACTTCCAATTCCAATTCCAATTCTTCTTCAATCTTCATCTTCATCTTCCCAATTAATTTTGCTCACTGCGCGGCCATGAAGGAATATATACACATACATATGGTGGGTTTAATTTGCTGAGGGTGATTGATTGATGAAGAAGGAGCTGTTAGATAGTGATCGATTGATCTTCTGGGTGTTGTTAATATATTCTACTTATTTTGTTTGTTTGAATTAATTAGTACCTGATCGAGATGCTGATCGAATTTAATTGGTAGGCCGTTGTTCTGATTGCACGTACTAGAGTACGTACTTGTTTAATTTTGATATGATTTTGTGGGCTTATACATATATGGCTGCCTTTTGTTTAAAAATATAATACAGTTGTGCTGTTTCTGTGTTGGCCGTGAGCTAGCTATGATCTTCCCTCATCGATTAACTTTATATATGTTCTTTGAAAATTGAAAGATGAGGAGAATGAAAAGTTGCAGAAACGGCCATGGTCGCTAGCTGGAAAGAAATTCATGGAAATAGAAGCTATATATATATCATGTATAAATGTGGTGGTGAGTTTGTTTGATCTTATACATATGTATGTACATATGTATAATTCTGTTTAATGGTGCCCTTTTCTTTTCACCCCCAAAAGAAAAGGAAAGAAAATTGTTTCTCAGTGCAACAAACTAACAATCATGCCATCTACGATTCACCAGGCGGGATTGTGAAAGAGAAGGAAGAAGAAGAATGGCCTGGGGATCGAAGTGGGATGAAGTTAGATTTTAATGATAGAATGAGGGTAAAATCGTCATTCAGCCTCCTAGGGATAAAATTGTCACTAAAAAAAAATAATGAGCCCATCGTATGGTATGAAATCATCATTTTGTATCACCTAAAGATATTTTAGGGATCATTTTTATTCATTTTAAAGTTTAGGTAATTATGTGACAGCACCTGTATACGTGTCTCAGAAAAAAAAGGTTAACGTCACATAATGGCAGTGTAGGGGCCACTTCAATTCATTTTAAAATTTAGGTAGTAAAGTGACAGCTCCTCTATAACTACTTGAGATTGATAGTGTCACGAGGTGATAATGTAGGGGCCATTTTAATTCATTTTAAAATTTAGGTACCAAAGTGACAGCACTTTCATAAGTATCTTCAGAAAAGAAGGTTAGGATCGTATAGTGATAATGTATGGATTGTTTTAATTCATTTTGAAGTCTGATTAGGTACCAAAGTGACAGCACCCCCACAAGTGTTTCATTTTAAAGTTTAGGTACTAAAGTGACAGCATCTTCATAAGTGTCTCAGATCGAAAATAAAATATCACACGGTGACAGTGTAGGGGCCATATTAATTCATTTTAAAGTTTAGGTACCAAAGTGACACCACTCCCATATGTGTCTCATTTTAAAGTTTAGGTACTGAAGTGACAGCATCTTTATAAGTGTCTCAGAAAAGAACGTTAGTATCGAACGATGATATTGTAGGGGCCATTTTAATTCATTTTAAAGTATAGGTACCACAATGACAGCACTTTCATAAGTGTCCTCAGCTCACACAAATTGAAGAAAACAATTGGTTGTTAGTTGAATCGATGACCCGGCCATGCCATGAGGCTCTCGTTAACTCAGTGCAATCGAGTAGTCTATCTTAGAGCAAGTCTTGTTTTAATTATCAAATTTATTGTACTAACTACCTGTCTACCTAAAGGCGCGCTAGGCCCTTACTTTTATTTTGCCAATTATTATTATTATTTCACTTATAATAAACTCATTTTGTCATTTATTAGACTTTGAATTGAAAAAGTATATAGGAATAGTTATATATCGATCTGGGTTGGGCTGAGAGAACTTCAACTTCTAGTGGTAGAAAACCTAATTATGTCCTATGGACCTAATTATCATCAGTACCTAGTAGTCTAGCTAGTACATGCCACCCAAAAATATAATATCATGACACAAGCCACATGCACAACCAACTAATTAACCAATCCAAAGGGCTGAATTAACTAGTATTGATCATATTAGAGTACCTAAATATTCCTAAGTCAACCTAAATTTGAGGTAATTCAAGTGATCAAGAACTACGTTTCGATCATAAAATATTAGTTCTAAAATCAAACCTTCACATTTTTAACTATATATAAATAAATGAAGGATAGTTTCACCGATCTTTAGATGCAAGTCTGCACTTAACCCTCATGCAATGAGGCATAGAATACTCAATTAGGGGGTAAAAACACGACCCTTAGATCCTACATGAACTCAACCCAACTTAAGCGAAGCTTGGCAATCCTGATCGAGTCGTGTTACATGAACCTTTATCCAAAAGTGTTGTCAATCATCTCTAAAGTATTTATGGATTAACCCAATAACTTGGTAAGCAAAATATGCAATATTGCAGCATCATTTTTTTTTTTTTTTTTTTTTTTTTTTTTTAACTTTCTTTCTTTTGGGTTCGTGAGAAAGGGGCTTTTGGGTTCGTGAGAAAGGGGGGGACCAAGATGCAAACAGTAGTATGGGCATCATAGTTCCAATTCTAGTCCAATCATGTAAAGAAGAAAGGACAATTAATGTGGGGGAGGGGCCTTCCCTGTCAACACAAAGGTAAAAAGAGATTTGTGGGGTAAGTTTGTTACACTAACTTACCAATATAGAGCCAAGAGAAAATATTCAAAAGGACAGCAACCATTTGTGAAAACAAAAGATAGCACTGAACCATTGAAAGCAGGAACAACTTGGGGTTGTCTCTTCCTCAGTCGGCAAGGAAGACGACGCACATATCCCTCCAAAAAAACCCCACATCGATCACTCTTCCTGTATTGCTCTGCATATATATATATATACGCCACCATATATTGTCCACAGGTATATTCCCTCTTAACTCCTAAGTACTGCTCATATGTCATGATACTAGAGTATTCTTTTCATAGGCTCGGATCACCAAAAAGCAAAAGAGAAAAGTACTATCAGGGTGTTCTCATGAGTGTATTGGCAAGCACGAGTCTCTAGACACGTGCTGTATTATTGTATAAAGGCCTTTCAAAGTACTACTATTACGTACGTACATATGCATGCTGTTCAAAATTTGACATTCTCTCTTTCAATTCATCACATCAGTATTTGGTTGGAATTCTAACATTTATTTGGGTTGATTTTATACTAGTAAAACAAAATTAATGTGATAAATATAATAACATAGTACATGTACGTCTTAAATTATGTGCTTAAAATAATTGAAAGTATGAGAAACTTCACAAGAAGAGAGGGATGAGGACCCCCATTTTGCAGCCCTACCTGAGGAAAATTGCTCTCTCTTGTTCCTACGTCCACTAATTTTGTGTCGAATAGAAATCCTAGCTGACTGATTTGTAGCTAAAGAGATATATGATAAGGAAATGATGGGCCAGGTTAAATCTGTATAGATTGTACAACCTTTGGGTTAATTTGTATAGCCTGCTTGCTCAGTTAGGGATTGTATAGTGCTAAATTACATGCGACCTCTTATTTTACTCCTCTTCTTCAATGTCTTTAGAATGTTGCTCTGCATATGTGGTAGCCTCTTACTTCTTGTCCTTTTTTTTTTTTCCTTTATTTCTTTCTTTTTATTTTATTTTATTTTAATTTCAGAGAGAGAGCCAGTGTGCACGCAGACACATATGCATATTGGAGCCACTAACAACCCAAGCTTTAATCCCTTGATGTTTGGGAAAGGTGAATCTCGAAAATGATTTTGGACGAACTGAAGTTTTCGTAAGAATATGGGTACTTTTTTTATAATCAAAACTACAAAATGAAGAAAATGTTTTCCCTTTTTATTTTTCAAGATGCTGGGCACTTGTAGAGAATAGATTCTTGCCAACCTCATTCAGCTTTATTTGTTTTGTTTTGTTTTTTTGTTTTTTCAAAAAGAACATTTTTAATGTTTTTGGCAAAGGGCTACACCAGATTTAGGTATACTCTCTTCATATGTACGTTCATAATACCTTTTCTTTATGCTTCTTGGGAAATGCTTTCTAATTAGAATCTAATTCTCTCCAAACTAATTCAACATATATGTTACACATTCCATATTCATTTGGGCACAAACTTTACTGTTTTCATTTCCAATTTCAATTTCTATTCTTATTTGCAAACGAGTAACTATTACTTATATTCGTCTCATGAAGGATCAATTTAGATCCAGTAATAGCTAGGTTTGTTCTGCCTGCGATATCTTCAAGGTAATTAATTAAGAAATCACAGAATTAATGATCAAATGAGTTGGACCATATGGTACTATATATTGTACCATCCTAGATTTTGGGTATGCTAATGCCTCATGTGTCCAGTTATACTAAAGTGGATTTATAGAAACCTCTAATTTTTAGGCACGTTACTTCTTTCCTGGGAGTAAACCTTAGTACTATAAAATTTTTAAATTACCTTGAACACACATCTAATCTACAGAGTAAAAAAAATTAAAAAGTAAAATATAAAATTGTTAGAGAAAGAAGGAAAAAAGAAAAAGAAAAAAAGGATCTCCCAACCCTTTGCACCCACTGGAAAGAAAAAATTAGGGTTTCTACATTGTAATGAAGAGGCCACGAAGAGAAGCTAGTCATCATTATGCCTAAGCATGTTTGGATGTTACCTAACAACAAACATGCTTCACATCTTTCAACTTACTCCCCTTTGTAGATGATTGAGAGTATTCAGTGCACTAATATGGCATTGACCAGGAAATTAGTTCAACCTAACCCACTTACAAACAATCTTTTTCTTTTCTTTTTTTCTTTTTTGGATAGTGACATACAGACTTCTGCACACGATCTGATATTATTACAAAAGTGGTGATTGATCGATCAGTTGCTCTTTCATCTAATATAAAGTTTTTGTTTTTTGAAATTGAATTAAAGTTATGAATTGGGGGGGGGGGGGGGGG
>JAESVK010000627.1:1734479-1751135 GCA_017140935.1 Hamamelis virginiana
GCTCTAATGCAAATTAATTAAGAGATGTTGGGTTCTTGGTCTCGCGAGGGTAAATTTGCTTTTATGAATTAGTTTTTCCTTTTTCACTTTTTATCACTCGTGCAACACAAATCTATAGAATCTCGATCCAAATGGGTGCTTACTGCCCTATTACTTTTAGGGCGTTCACAACACGCATTAATTAAAGGAGCGTTATGCTAACATAATTCATTGTTGAAAATGATATGCAAATATTTTTGTTTGGTTAGTGGGGGTGTATGTATCACATAGGAAAATAATTCTTGAGAGATGATTACATGAAAATTTCGCACTATTAACGTCATGTAATAGTGCGTGAAAATAAGGAAAATAGGAGGTGATAATGACGATCATGATGATGAACATATGACTCGATTACAAACTATAATTAGTCTACTACTGGCTCAGTACGTATAATCTCCTCCTAAATCGCATGTACAAAATTTTTTGCAATATATACCCTAATTTTTTTGGAATCCCATGTTAGATAATTAAATTGGAACCCTAGATGAAATTCCAAGGAGATTGAAGTTCACCAAACTTGTTGAATGCATCAAAAGAAACAAAAAAGAAAAAAAAGAAATTAATGCCCACAAATTAATAGTTCCAAAGGGAGGAGGACTTCCATTGTCCAGTACTACCATAATTATGGAATAGTTTCATAAACATAAAGAAGGGCATGCCAGTGGAAGGAAAAGAAAGAAATGATAACCAGACAAAAGTGAAAAGGAAGATGCTATAATCATCTTAGAAATGAGGTAGCTTAGGCTTCAAGCGTGCTCCAAATTACTAACAGTTACAAGCAGACAGCCTCCTATTTTCAAACAACACGAAACTGTTACAGGGAATTAAGCACAAAATCAAAACTTGACTTTGTAAAAGAATGAAATCCACTCTGTCCCACATCGCCTAAATGAAAGGCTTACTATAGCTTCATATACCTGTATTGGGCCCTCCACCTATAAACTTAGGCTTTTAGGTTGAATTGGAAACTTAACATGGTATCAGAGCATTGGTTATCCACGTGACAAGACCCAAACAAGCCTGCATGTGAGGGGGAGCGTAGAATGATTAAGCCTGCATGTGAGGGGGAGTGTAAAAGAATGAAATTCACTCTGTCCTACATCGCCTAAATGATAGGCTTATTATAGCTTCATATACCTGTATTGGGCCCTCCACCTACAAGCTTAGGCTTTTAGGTTGGATTGGAAAATTAATGGACTTGAGCTCAAATTTAACATTATTGGGTGGTGTCAACAAGAGACTTGAGCTGGTAAAGTATAGGATTAGTAATTATATGGATTTTCCTATTAATAATCATAAAACTTCTTGTAAGGATAAGGTTTTTTTTTTTTTTTTTTCATATATATATATATATACACACACACACACACACAAAATAAGGAAGGCCAAGCCAAGAAGCTAAGACAGTCATATTGTCATTTCATGGCACACAGCTGGCATTTGAAAAGAACTCCTTAATATAGTCCTTTTGTATTGGATTACTTCTAAAATTTCATGAAATGAATGATAATATGATAGTTCCCCTCTTTCATCATAATTTGTGGTGATTGCTTGAGTTCCGATCCTAAGATTATTACATCCTAAAGAATGGGATCAGTTAAGCACATATTAAAATATGATGGAAAGAAAAATTAAATAATTCCTTTCTCTTGGGATGTTCAAAGGTACATCTTTAGAGCCTTAATTAACTAATTAAATCATTTAAATTATTGAACAGCCAAGAGAGTGATGGGGCCATGAAACGAATAGAGAGATGGGAAAGATAAACCTAATTAAAAATGAGTAATTAATTAAAAAAAAAAAAAACCCCAACAATTATTACTGAAAGAGATTTGAGTAGTTGAATTGAAAGAAAGGATGGTGGCATAGAAATATTCGGCACTGTAAACCTACTGATTGGTCTTATAATAATTATAATGACAGACATGCCACCAAAGGTTACTGCATTTTCGTCACACCTAGCATCAGTAGCGGGATCCACTTGAGATGTAGCAACCAGGTTGCCTCTGGAGTGACAAAAAAGAGGTATATATATTAATTTAGATTGTACAAAAGGCAGTTCCTCATAGATCAAAATGGAATTCTCAGTAGAGATTATTCAAATGAACTAGCTAGGAAACCTATATAGCTAGACATGTGTTGAGTCGACAGATAGGACAATGACCTTTCTCAATGGGTCCAACTTGAAAGGTGCAATATTGTAAAGAAATTGTGAACAGATAACCATCCTATCTGTTCTAAGATAAGGAATTATGGTCATTAATTTTGTACTGTTACAAAATTAGTAAATTGATATGCAGTGAATATATAGCCTTCCCCTTAAAGAAAGAGATATGCAGGGAGGCTTCCTGTGTTATGATATAATTGGCCGATAATCATAGCTTATGGCATTATGGATACAAAAAGCAGCCCTGAACAAGGAAATGGATAGGAATATAATTTGTCTTGTCACCAATGTCTAGCTCCTGTGCATATATAGTTCAAACTTAAGTGGGTCAACTCAGAATCTTAAGTTGATTTTAATCATGTTGTAAAATTGGCCAGTCTTGATCAATTTAGGGTAAGAAGGGATCGTGGATATGCCAAGAATCCAAAATGGAGCACCTCAACCAGGACTTTGGTTAATTTTCTTGGTGGGTTAATAATTTACATGGAAGGACTATTCACTACTTGTTAAATTACAAACTGAGCCATATCTATTCCTAGAAAAGATACCATTTGTATAGCAATTCTAATAATTCATTAAACCAATCTCAACAATTCAACGAATTCAGTTCACTATTCATATTTCAAGCAAATGACTTAAAATTAAGATGAGTTGTGCATAATGATTATGTGTTTTAATGTGGGCTTGGATGTTAGAACAGGTCTGGCTCTTTTCTTTCATGACAAAATTAAAGGAATTGCTGATAACATTCCATCCATATGCTTGACTAAAAATTTATGAGGAAAGATGGCTAACTTATTGTTGAATGAGAGAAAAGTATAAACTCTGTATTGAATGTTGTAATGTGTACAATGAAGTAGTGAGCCTTATATAGGCAACTGACAACTATCATATACTATACCGTATATACAATATATATATACATTAACATCCCCCCTCAAACTCAAGGTGGGTGAAGAGAAACCAACTTGAGTTTGGAAACTAAATCTGTAAAGCGACCGAGAGGATAAGCCTTGGTGAAGAGATCAGCAGTTTGCTCAATAGATGAGACAGAAAGAAGGCGGACAGTGCCTTGGCCAATATGATGATGAACAAAGTGGCAATCAATCTCGATATGTTTGGTGCGATCATGGAATACATCATTGTGTGCAATTTGAATGGCACTTTGGTTGTCACAGTAAATAGGAGTGGCAGAAGAATTTGGGACACCCATAGCTTCGAGTAGCCAACGAAGCCATAGAAGTTCTTGGGTAGTATCAGCAAGAGCACGGTATTCGGCTTCAGTACTGGACCTGGCAACGACGGTTTGCTTCTTACTACGCCAGGAGATAAGAGAGTCACTAAAAAAGAAGCAAAAGCCAGTAGTAGATCGACGATTAGTAGGGTCACCAACCCAGTCAGCATCTGAGTAAGCTCGCAACTCTAGAGAAGAAGTGGCAGAAAAGTGAAGACCATGAAAGAGAGTGCCCTTTATCTAACGAAGAACACGAAGAACGGCTGCAAAATGTGTGGAGCGAGGAGCTGACATGAACTGGCTGACAATGTGAACAGCATAGGCAATATCCGGGCGAGTGACTGTGAGATAAATAAGACTGCCAACCAACTGACGATAGAGGATGGCATCAGGCAGTAAGGTACCATCAAGAGGAGTAAGTCGGGCATTGGTCTTAAGAGGAGTAGAGACTGTCTTGGCATCCGTGAGTCCAGCACGAGTGAGAAGATCTGAAGCATACTTGGCCTGTGATAGATAGTAGCCATGAGAGTCAGATGATATCTCAAGACCAAGAAAATAACTGAGAGAACTAAGATCTTTCATCTCGAAATGCTGATAAAGAAAGGATTTGAGTGCAGAAATGCCACTAAGGTCATTGCCAGTAATAATCATATCATCAACATAGAGCAGAAGAAGAGTAGTGCCGGTGACTGTCTGACGAATGAAGAGAGCAGAATCATATGGACAAGAGATAAAGCCAAAATCCCCAATAACAGAACTGAACTTGGCAAACCATGCCCGAGGAGCCTGTTTCAGTCCATATAAAGCTCGACGAAGTCTACAGACCTTATTTGGAGGATGATCATACCCAGGTGGAGGCTGCATGTAAACTTCTTCAGAAAGATCACCATTGAGAAATGCATTTTTGACATCCATCTGGTATATGTTCCATTTTTGAACAGCAGCAATAGCAAGTAAACTGCGGATAGAAGTAATGCGAGCAACGGGGGCAAAAGTCTCTTCATAATCAATGCCATGTTCATGAGTAAAGCCCTTGGCTACCAGACGAGCTTTGTAACGCTCGATTGAACCATCAGAACGGGTCTTGATTTTGTAAACCCATTTACAACTCACAATTGATTTTCCACGAGCAAGGTCAACCAAATCCCAAGTATGAGTGGTATGAAAAGCCTGTAATTCTTAAGCCATTGCTTGTTGCCACAAAGGATTAGAACGAGCCTCATGATAGGTCTGCGATTCATGATGAGAGAGAATAGTGGAAAAACAATGAAAAACACGAAGAAGGATAGATGGTTCCCTTACCCGAGTAGACCGACGAATTGGTGGATCAGTGACAGTGTCAGAAGTGGAGGCATGGTCAATGGTGGAGTCTGAGACAGGAGCAGGATCAGGTGCAGGATCATACGAAAGGACATCAGTAGTGGCGACGAATGGTACTGTGGCAGGATTCGTAGACAAAAGAGGCACCTCAGGAGTAGCCGTAGATAGTTTGAGACCTGTATCAGCATCATCAGGAAATAATGGAATTGAAGAATTAGTAAAGAAAGACTGTGTGTGAGGAACAGGTAAGTGAAATTTGGAGAGTGATATAAACATTTTGTGCTCGCAGAATACAACATGACGAGAGACACGAAGACGTTTGGAGATGGGATCCCAACACCTATAACCTTTATGTTTTATACCATAGCCCAAGAAGCAACAGAGACGAGAGTGAGGTTCCAACTTAGTACATTCATGAGGTTGTAGAAGAACAAAACAAGCACACGCAAAAAACCCTGAGATGATTATAAGACGGAGAAGGACCATATAGACGCTCATAAGGAGAAATATTACCAATGACAGAAGAAGAAACACAATTGATTGTATACGCAGCAGTGAGGACGGCTTTCCCCCAGAAATTCTTAAGACAAGAAGAAGAAATGAGAAGTGCTCGAACTGTATCCAAGAGATGTCGATGTTTACGTTCAGCACGCCCATTTTGTTGAGAGGTGCCAGGGCAAGAGCGATGGGGAATAGTACCATTAGTACGAAGAAAAGTGAGAAAATCTGAGTCTCGATACTCCATGGCATTATCTGCACGAAAGACTTTGATAGGACAAGAAAATTGAGTTTTGATCATTTGTGCAAAATCATAATAAATCTGTTTAAGTTCAGAGCGATTACGCATGAGATATAGCCAAGTGTAACGAGAATAATCATTGATAAAGATCACAAAATATTTTGATCCCCCCATGGTCGGAACAGGAGATGGACCCCAAATATCAGAGTGAACTAAATCAAAATGTGCGGAAGAAATAGAAGTACTATGAGGAAATGGTAAGGCAGGTTGTTTTGCAAGTTGGCAAGATAAACAGTCTAAATGGTTATGACTAACAGAACCTAAAGAGCCACTAGAAATTAAATACCGTAAACGACCAACCGATATATGCCCAAGACGAGAGTGTCATAAATGGAGTGAGGAAGTAGAAGAAGCTGGAGCAGCAATCTGATGAGCTGGAGAAAAGGTGTGAAGACTGATGAGCTCAAACAGGCGACCAACTTTACGACTAGTCCCAAGAGTCTGTCCGGTCTGAGGATCCTGCACAATACAACCAGAACGAGAGAAAGTAATAGTAAGACCCATGTCACAAAGTTAACCCACAGAAATAATATTAAGAGTGAGTTTGGGTATGAGATATGTATATGAAAGAGATATATGAGAGTGAGAAACTTGTCCTGTATGGCTTACTTGCATGTGGGAACCATCGGCAGTATGAATGGGTGAAATATGAGAAGAAGAATGTTTGGTAGAGAAAATAGTAGGATCAGATGTCATATGATTGCTACATGCAGAATCAAAGAACCAAGAGGAGTTACCTGTCGTAGTAGCAGAGAGAGCAGGAGAGAAAGTAGTACCAGAATATGAGACAACCTTCTTGAGAAAAGATTCAAGATCAGCAATAGTAATAGGTGAATTGGGATATCGAACAGATAAATTCTCCGTGGCAGAGGCAGTGGCAGAAAAACTATGATATCGGGAGGTGGCCATGATGTTCAAAACTCAACTATAGAAGCAGTATCTCGAAAAATGGAGCCCAAAAATGAAATCAGGAGGTCGAAAAACTATAGGGAGTATCGTTTTTGAAAAACGGGTGATCTGACCCTAAAAGTAGCTGAACGGGCTGAAAAGTGCAGTGTAGAAGCAGAATCTCGTAAAACGGAGCCCGAAAACGGATTCAGGACGTCGAAATTAGTGGGGAATGGGCCGTCCGGGTTGACAAGTGGCACAACGGGGTGCTGACACGTGGCAGATTGATGTGCTGACACGTGGCACAAGGAGGTGCTAACCCGTGGCAGTAGCTAGGTAGGGCACATGGCAGGCTGACGTGGCAGTATGACAATGACGAGGCAGCAGAGTGCTGACGTGGCAGTCAACGGTCAAAAAGTTGACCGGGTCGAGTCAATGGGTCGGTTCAAACTGGGTCGGGTTGGCTGGGTCTGTTCAAACCGGGTCGGGTTGGCTGGCTGGATGGATCGGGTCAACGGGTATGATGACGTGGCAGGTCGTCTGAGGTGGCGGATGACGTGGGCTAACGTGGCGGATGGTGTTGGAATAGGGCTGACGTGGAAGAGGTTAGGGCTGACGTCAGCGACACGGGTTGGGATGGACGGCTCGTGAAAGCGCTTGGCGGCGGCGCGGCTGAAAGTGGATCTGACGCGAGGAAATTGGAGTGGCGCGTGACGGCGCGTGACAAGGTATTTCGGGCTGTTTTCGGTGGGGTTTTGTAGATCGGGAAAAATAGAATCTTTTGAGTGGTTGGTTGATGGGTTTGGATGATTGAAAGGTCGAGATTTTTGGCTTGGACAGATTTGACGGTCTGACAGTACTGTTTTCCGGCTGTTTTGAGGTTGTGACAGCGGGGTTCGGCAGTGGGGCAGTGGTGGTAGGCGCGGTTCGGCGGCGGGGCAGTGGTGGTAGGCTGGGTTAGCTAGATATCTAGCTCTGATACCATGTTGAATGAGAGAAAAGTATAAACTCTGTATTGAATGTTGTAATGTGTACAATGAAGTAGTGAGCCTTATATAGGCAACTGACAACTATCATATACTATACCGTATATAGTCAGCTATACCGTATATACAATATATATATATATATATATATATATATATATATATATATATATATATATATATATATATATTAACACTTATAAGGCTAAAGACTAATTAAGGATTGAATGAAGGAAAAGGCTCACTGGCTAAGCTAAGAAGAATGATTAAACTACTGAGGCACAATCATATAATATATATGCCTGAGATGGCTGAGAAGGATGTACTAGTTGTCTGATCGTGTGCCCTTTTTCATGTAGTCTTGTTGTCCCTTTCTACATGTACGATTGTATTGAGTACGTGAATCCATCACATAGATTATGCTGGTTTGGTTTGACCACCTATTATTTTTCCTTCCCTTTCCCCCCTTTTTTTTTTTGTGTGTGTGCCTATATGGTAGGGTTAGACCTAATCTCAGATAAAAGTTATGCGCGTTAAAATCCCAGGTATGAATTTAATTAAGAAGAGAACAACATAGTAACATATCACATAATATCTCGTCTGGATGTAGCCGAATCAAGTAGTAAACCCAGCCACATTTGAGTGACCCGAGTTTCTTTGAGTCATTTGAGTGAAATATATAGATGGCTGGTCAATTCGAACGAGTCAAATTCCCAACAAGAATTTGTTCGAGTTTGGCAGAAGATTAGCTAGGACAACTTGGAGACACTAACATTCCCACTCCATATGTGTGGCTGGGAAGCAATGTTCATGCCCCATATGAGGTGGGCTCGATCACATGAATAATGATAAGTTTTGAACCCCAAACCCAACCACTCCATGATCCATCATGCATGTTCAAATCAATGACTTCATCTTCTCTTTCCGCTTTTAGAATCACCTCAATTAACCATGTTTTATTTCCACTTTTACTACAATTTTTTTCTTTAAAAAAACCTTCAATATTTTTTATTTTCTCATTTCGATCCATTCAGTGGCAGTGACAGTTTTTGAAAACTAAAGCCATTTTATTTAAGAAAGCTAGACGGGTGGTGGCGCTAATGGATTGGAGAATAATCCGCATGCATTGAACTTCTCATAGTACAAATTAAAGTTAAACACACACACACACACACTCTCTCTCTCTAAAATGATGTACAGCCCACATGCGCGATGTGCTTAGCTTGTTGAATAGATTGGAGAGGACAAAGTTTACCAAACTGCAGTTGAAAAAATCACATGAAAAGAAACAAAAAAGGGGTTATAAACATAATTGGCCACTGACTATTCCGACAAGCTGCATGTTCATGTCATCTTTAGGCCATGATTGTGAGAATTTTACAAGAGCACGAGAGGGTCGACGAAAAAGGAAAGAAATGATTAACAAAGACAAAAGAGAAAGATGCAAATTAGTATCATTGTAATCCGAGAGCTTTCTCAACAATGCCAAGGACATTCATATACGGTTATAAGGTGTGCTTTACGCAATTTTGGGTAAGATGACTTATGTACGTAGAACTCATATATATATTGTAGTATAAAGTTTGAAAAATTAACCGTTAGATTAGATGAACTGTTTATAAATTTATTGTTCGCCAAAAATCATAGTGACCCAATAGTCGGTTTCTGAAAACATTTAAAAAAAGGTCATAAATTTTCACTTTGACATTTTTCAAAAACCAACCATTGTCTCTTTTTCAAATTTTGTTCCGTAATGGACTCTACACAGATTAGCTTACGCAAAGTTGTGTAAGGTGCACCTTATAACAGCATGTCTGATTTTTCAAACCAATTAAATATCTTGAGATTAACATTGCTACAATATTGGTATGTTTGATTGGATGATTGAATTGGAACAATTTTGGAATGGAGAGAAGCAATTTGGTTTTGAGATTAGGGGCTGTTTGGAACAGAAATATATAGTAGTTAAAAATAAATCTGATCAATTTTAATTTTATGTTTGATAAGTTGCATGTATATATCTCTTCTTGTAAAATGATCGATCTGGTAATGAATCTAGACCAAACATAAGTTTGCACGTACGGGACAGAGGTAATTAGGTTTGACCAATTTATAAGATCCGAAACTTTTGTGACCTGGCCTGGTCAAATGAGTTGTGAGTCGACCAGGGCAGCACTTAGTTTTCCAACTACACTCTTGTACGAAAGCGGTTCCCATAACTATTTTTTGAAAACATCTCTCTGACCTTCAAGTTGCTTTGCCCTCAAAATCATTTTCTGCAAACTTCCACTGCCTTAAAACAAAATCAGATAAAATACTTCAGTTTACTTGGAAACTGAAAGTTACTGCAATAATTTCTGCAAACTTTCCAATCCAATGAATTGAATCATGGGCAAATTGCACTCTTGCCCTCAAAATTTCTTGTATATTGAATTTTACCCTTTATTCTCCAACTCTCTCTCTCTCTCTATCTTAAACCTCTGTAAAAAATATATAACATAGCCATTCTAACTATTTAGCATATTATATTTTTAATTAATGTTAAAATATTTTACTAAATGGCATATGTTGTAATTTGGTTGGTTGTCACCAAAGTTTTTTTATTTGTCATGTACAATATTGTTACCCAATCATTATTGTTGAAATAAAAGTCACAATATATGTAAGGAATTAAGGAATGTTGGGATGTTATGTCATATGAAACTCTTTTTCAAGGACAGTATCTTAAATAAGAATACAAGATTCTAGTCATAATTACCTAAAATAATATTATTCACATGCAGGCCATGAGCATCCTACGGATGGGATTCATGTGCAGACATAAGGGTAGGATAGAGTCATCAGGATTGAACCTTGGCAATCTCTTAGAGTTAGGCTACGAGAATTATTTCATGTGAATTCTCTAGTCTCAGTGTGGATGACATGCTTTGGATCGGACTGAAAAGTAGATATAATCTGGCGCAAACGGGTTCAAGATACTCCTTACATTAAAAAAAGAAAAAAAAGTCGTCGAAATTCTGTAACGTACAAAAATCTTTTAATTTTTTATGGGGCATTCAAATGATCCCTAATTCATGGTTAATGGGTTGCAATGAAAAAGGGATGGAATTAAGCAGTTGAATTAGGAGGGGGGCAAAAGTAAATATGCACAAGATATTGAGGGCAATAACAAAATTTGCCCGCAGTTAATTTTGGACCGTGTAAATTGAACGGTTATGATGTGGTGATAGAATGGGGCCTGGGGCATCTTCCCTGTGGGTCCCTATATAAGATTGGTCGGCTGTCATCTCTATCAACTTGACGTGTACCTCAGGTTTTCTTCACTCCTAAATCATGGCAAGTAAGAATTTAATTGTTATGCCCAAAAACAACCAAATTAGGTTTAGGGTCAGAAAATCGTCACATGTAGACCTAATCCCCGTCACATTAACAAAATCATGACTCTTTTGCGCGCATTTAATTTTCATATATATATATATATATATATATATATATGATCGAGAACCCTAATTAAGCCTCTGCAGGTGACCCAGGGGCCCCACTTCATGACACTAATTTCTCCCCTGAGAGAGTGAGAGTTTGATACGTGGGGCTATTTGCACCAATCATAGCACGGCCATGATATGGACAGCAACATTTGGGCTAATTGGTAGCCAGCCTGATTATGAAATTAATTAATTCATTATAACATCTTTTACTATTACTAGTGTCATTATTAATTATGGAGGGGCAATTAAGTGCGTGATGGTTCCCTTCTGCCCTTAGTTACCAGGTCACATACTTTCCAATTTTGTCCCATACAGAAAGTTCAGCTAATTACAATCTTAAATCACTGAAAACAACCCATATCTAATTTTATATAAATTTTGCTTTGCCATTTTTACACAATTATGATATATTTATGATATAATTATACATATAATTATATACGATATAATTATACATATATGAATGACATGTATGTATCATCAATTAATTAAGAAGGATCATATATATATATAAAATTTATGGCCATGCATGCATGCATGGAATATGTCATTCTTGCATGCATGCAGTGATGCTCCCAAAACACCTGACATATATAGAGCTTGATTTCCTGACACAAGTTTCAATTTTTTATTTTTATTTTTTATTTTTAAAATTTGGACTAAAGTAACAATCAAAACATGAGTATCTCTTTGTATTCTCTAGCTGGGGTTTCTTTAAACAATCCAGAAAGCTTTGATAAGGACAGCCAGAACAGCGACAGAAAATCTTTAAGCCTAGATCTCAATCCAAATCTACCCTTCTACTGAGTCCTCAAATATAAACGATTCTTCACGCCGAGTCAAGTTATGACTCAGCTTAAATAACCAGAAATAATAATACTAATAGTTGTATATATATAGTACGTACGTACTAGTGATCCATATATGTATTTTTAATTCATACGCTCTTATATATACATGCATGCATACACAGATTCATGTATACGCTCTTATATATACATGAATAAAATTTGATGAACGAGTTGAATCATGAGTAATTAACCCTAGCACTACAGTAGCTGAGTTGCACCGACTACTGAGTTGGCTTCTTCTAACCAATAATGGTGATGATACTTATTAAAACTGATAAGGATTACGTTGACAAAATGCGTACAATAATTGTCTGGGTTATAAGGGAAATCGTACAGTTAAGGCTCTCTAATGGCATGCCACCACTATTATAAAAGCAGAATAAAAATGAAAAGATAGAAGAAAAAAGAGGGTTAGAAAGCAACTTCATATGTATGGCCCATGCCATGTCTACTCACTAGTAGGCCCAACATGTAATCTTCGTCTTCCTCCACTCCACTTCATTCCATCTCCTATTACTGTTACTTTTACCTCCTCCCCTTAATTCCCCCAAATTTTCTTGCCTTATTTAGCAAATTAGGTTAATTAATCATCGTTGCCCGTGTGTGATGTCGATCGAAAGAGGAAAGGATTTGGTCGAAGGATCGTCACGATCGCCAACTGATCAGCAACAGTCATCCACACCTAGTCGATATGAGTCACAGAAACGAAGAGACTGGAACACCTTTGGACAGTACTTGAAGAACCAGAGGCCTCCAGTTCCTCTCTCTCACTGCAATTGCAATCACGTGCTTGAGTTTCTTCGATATCTCGATCAATTTGGAAAGACTAAGGTTCACCTTCAAGGGTGCATGTTTTTCGGACAGCCTGAGCCTCCGGCTCCTTGTACTTGTCCACTTAGACAAGCTTGGGGAAGCCTCGATGCTCTCATTGGACGGCTTAGAGCTGCTTATGAAGAGAATGGAGGGTCTCCAGAGACAAACCCTTTTGCCAGAGGTGCAATTCGGGTTTATCTCCGAGAGGTGAGAGAGTGTCAAGCTAAGGCAAGGGGGATTCCATATAAGAAGAAAAAGAAGAAGACTAATCAAGGCCAGGGGAGTGATGAATCCACATCTGCTTTCACTTGATTCCTTTGGTTGTTCCAGAATATGGTAAGTTTAATTTGTTACATATTAATGCTTTAAATTAAATGGGTTGACTATTGTTAGAAGGCTAAATCTAAAACTGGTATAAGAAACTTCATAAGATCACAATAGACTATATAATCAATGTGACTTAATTATTATATATGTATACTCTCTCTTAGCTAAAACAATATTCGTATTCTGTGGGAGGTGGATATTTATGGGAGGAGATCCCTTTCACTTCAAATTAGATCACCATAGCTAGAACAAGTGTCCAGAAATCTAAAACCCTAATTGGGATAATCATATTGAATTTCTAAAGATAACAAATTGTGTCAAGGAACTTAACCTTACCCTTTACTTCTCAAACATTAAATGCAGTACTGGTCACTATATATATATATGTTTTCTAACATCTTTTACAATAAAAACCACTAGAGCTAGTGATGAAATTGGGAAGAATATTACTCTCTCTCTCTCTCTCTCTCTCTCTCTCTCTCTCATCATGCAAAAACACTTGTGTTTCTGGTATCCTCATTTATTTATTGATCTCATTTTCATGTTAGCTTTTTCCAAGCAGTTTTGGTTCTTTTGGGAATCTGTAGATTTTGTGCCCCATGGGTGGATCATTCAACATATCAAACACTTCCTCATGTAAAATATCTAGATTAAACAAATAGTTTAAACATTTTGGGAATGTTAAAATATTCAAATTAAACAAATGATTAATTAAGTTAAAGGTTTCTTTACAATTCTTCTTAATTATTACAATTCTTCTTAATTAATACTCTATGTTTCATGCATGCTTTTTCTATGACTTTTCACTATATTTTTTAATAACAAAATCATCATTGCAAATCTCTCAGGTGTACGCATGAGAAATCAAATGCTTATTTAATATCCTTGATTAATTAATGTTAACCACAATCCCAATTCATGCAATGCCCCACTGATTGCTTTTCTCTAATACAATTCAAGGGCATTTTAGAAATTTTGTGTCAAAATATCTCTATCAATGGCTGTCCTTTGCACCTTTGTTAGATTGCATGTTGTCTAATGTTAGATAGTGTGGGACAGTAAATTTATTCCATATCATAACTATGTGTTGGTTTTGTATTTGACATAAAATTATTGGATAATATAAATTTCTTTGGTATCAAACTCTTTTGATCGAGGCGATTCAATGGGTGATTTTTGTGCTCCATAATCATACATTGATTTCCCATTTTTCCTATTTATAAACATATCTTGCTGTCTCTTTGTGGGGAAGTTCACTATCCTGGTTTAAGCTTAAGAAATGATTAGTAGTAGTGCAACTACATGAGGCTAGTTTAAATTTTCTATGTTTGGATAGATGCCCTTCTTCAATAGGAAGTTGGGATCAAACCCTTATTTATTGTGCAATAAAACCAAAACCTAAATTCAAGAAAGCTTGTTAATTGGCAAAGGAAAAAAAAAAAAAAAAAAATCAAGAAAGCTCACTCTATTAGCTAGCTCAACAAATCATTAAGCACGGGCGCGGCTGGATACCTTAGACGTGTTGTTTCCACTGTTGAAACTCCCTTCACTCCCTTGCAAAGATCATAGGGGTCTCCACAAGGTCTTTTGAATTAAGTTGAGTTGCCATTACTAAACCTGACATAGCCATCATAATAACCTTTTCAAATTGGAAGTTTTATTAGCATTATATATATGTATTTTGCCAAATGTAGAATAATATCTTATTAGATAGGGCGTCCTGATCGACTATGTGCTGCCGCTGACCCAGAAGTATAAACACCACTGTTTTATTGATCGATGTCGGCGTGCAGTACTAAATAAATTGCAGGAAGATCACATATATAAATAACAAGATTTATGCGGTTTGCTCTAGTGCTTGCATATCGCCCCTTCCAAATCTAGAAACTGAAACAGAAATTTTTTCTTGAAACAACACCTTGAGCAAATAACTTTAAACTCAGTACATATACGAGAAATTAACATCCCCACTAGGATGCAAAATAACTCTTACCAGTACGGGCTTCCCACCCCTACACCCTATCCTATACAAGGGGCGACTGCCTTCCTTGCTTCTAGACAACACAACTGAATTTGCAGTATTGGGCTAAGCATATACAATCCAAGCCTAGTTAACATCGTCTAACTATATGATATGTTCAGTGTATACACTCATGTATATGCTGATAGGATCATTTATCTCTTTATATATATATTAATCAGAAATGATAAAGTAAGGACCGATACTTAATCTTAATTTAAGGCCCACGTACCATTAGGATAGGTATTTTGAAAAACCAACCGTTGGATTAGATAATCTTCTTATGTATGTCATATCCACCAAAAATCACAGTGATCCAACGGTTAGTTTTCAAAATACATACTGTTAAATAATTGTTACAACATCCAACGGTAAATATTGTTAGAGTGTTTCATTTTTGAAAACCGATGGTCGGATATAAAGTCAATTAGGATATTACATTGTCTATTATACCCACATTCCTTAATTTCAGTGAGCTTGTTAATTTCTTTAAATTTTCTATTTTAAAATTAAATATTTATGGACGTTTTTTATTTAAAATTTATGTTGAATGTTTTGGATATAGTAAGTTTGTTTGAATTTGAATTGAGATTAAAGATTTCATTGAGTTCATATAATCTAAACAATGGTTTGGTTTTGGGTTTTCTAAATCAAAACGGGAGCCATATACTTGCTGCTATTGATCTATTTTATTATGAAGATTATTGGTTGATGAAGTTGGGGCATTTGCTAGATTTCAAACATTGTTGAAAGGTGTGTTCTATGTCTAAACTTGATTTTTTTTTTCTTTGTCCAATTGATCCCGTTCTACAGATATTCATGTATATCTGTAAAACGGACATGGTATATGCATTTAAAACTTCCAAATTCAAATTTTGTTTTACAGGTATACATGTATATCAAACGGAACATATGAATATCACCAATTCATATCCTGTTTTACAGATATACATGTATACCTGTAAAACGAAATATGAGAATTAGATTTCTAAGTTCAAAATTCAAATTTTGTTTTACAGAGATATACATGTATACATGTAAAACGAAATTTGATAAATGACTTTCTAACTTTCAAAATTTAAATTTTGTTTACAGATATACATGTGTACATATTAAACGGAATAGAAACTGGATTTCAAACTTCAAAATTCAAAATTCAATTTTCGATTTCAGAGATACATGTATACACGTGAAACAGAATTTATGAATTACACCACTACAAATTCCGTTATATGTATACATGTATATCTGAAAGTATATCACCACTATATATATTTCGTTTTACATATACACATATATACATATATAATGGAATATGTTCATTTTTAGTTAGTCTCTTTGCAATTTGAAATGATTATTCATAGTGAACATATATTTGAGTTATATTAGTGTATTCAAAGCTAAATATATTTACTTCTTTTTTTCAAAATGATTTTGCTGTCCGAAAATCTTGTATGAATAGCATAATCAAAATTTGAAATTTCAAAATTATTGAAATCGAGGCAACATTTTAGGAATTTAGATATGAATATTTATAAAATATTTTGTTAAATGCCAAATATGAAACAAATCAATGTATGGACAATTGTGTCTTTTTATGAATTAAAACTACGTATTCATGAATCACCAAAAACCATAGTGACCTATTGGTATAGACATCTTGTACCACGTCATAAAACCTTTAGGATAACAACCAAGAGGAGCACCCCCCAAAAAAAAAA
>JAESVK010000627.1:1775116-1807022 GCA_017140935.1 Hamamelis virginiana
TACCCGACTTTGTTTTCTGTTATTTGAATTGTCCATAATTGATTGTATTTCCAGAAAAGGATTAACTCAATGTCATTGTTTAAATTTCTGCTCTCATCAGGATCAAATTGACTTGGAGTAGTCAAACCAAAACTCTAAAAAAGCACTTTCCCAATTTAATAGCAGGGAAAAACAACATAACAACAGAAAATTATATTTTGAAACATGGAACCAGGAAACTGTATTAAAGTGTTTTCTTTCATACTTTTCATACTTAATACATGATAAAAGCTCAAAATTATGCATTAATACTTTGGTTAAACATCAAGAGTCATCATTCAGCTATGACAACATGTGTCATTATTCCTCATATCATGAACAATGTTTTGTTCACAATGTCTTAGAATTCCAACAACACCAAGTTAGTTATGTACTGCAAACCAGCTCAAAATCATATACCATTTTCCCAATACCAGTGCCAAAAGCATCTTCCGGTGCCTAAAAGTCAATGGATCATCACCAAAAGCGTTTTCAATATATCCTACTGGGCATATGTGTGTGTGTGTACATATTCCCAAGTCAACTACAGATATGGAAACCAATCAAATATAGTTTTAATTGAGGAAACTTTGTAACCCCACTTCTCTGGGTTAGCCAATTTATTCACATCACCATGGATATAGGCACATCTCCAAGCCACTTAATATGTATGATTGTTCTCTCAACTTTTCTTTACATATATCCTACTAGGCGAATGTGTATTAAGCCCTAGACTCAACAACATAATTCAGTGACATAAGTTGATCCCTTTTGGAAAATCACTATATAATACAAAATGGGCCAAATACTTTCATGATATGAATGTGTTTTTATGCAGTAATAAGTATTTTTTTTCCTTTTTGAACAAGAGCACCACAAGTATGACTTACCTCTATGCCCATATGGCACTTTACACACTGGACAGTTGGAACCCGATTTCATAGATTTCATAATACATGAACTGAAAAGAAGCAGAAAATAATAGCATCAGTTTCAACTCAATCTTCTAGTGAATCCAAGACAAAGTAAATTTATTCAATGGGAACCGCCAGATGCTAATCACTTTAAGTTTAAGTTTGATGGGTCTGTCCGGGGTAAGCCTTTGATTGGTGTAGCTCATTTTCTTAGGCATGCTTCCATTACAGTTGCAAAGTGCAAAGCCCTAATGGAAGGTCTTTTACTGGCTAAGAATAGAGGTATTATGAAGGTTCAAATTGAAGGAGATTCAAAACTCAAAATAGACCTTATCAAGGAAGGACCACTCCCCTCTGTCGTATGTGGATGCCAATCCTAGGACATCAAAAGCTGCTTTAGGGATTTGAGAGGGTGCCTATTAGGCATGTTTACAGAGAAGCCAATCGTTTGGCTAATGCTTTGGCTAATTGGGGTCATACTATATCTGATATTTGTGATTGGGAAAACTGTTTTTCTTATTTTGTAGGAAAAACTATTTGTGAGGATACTATGGGTTTGGTGTTTCTCATTTGATTCCTAGTGTTTAGAGCTTGTTCTTTCTCTACCCAAAAAAAAAAAAACCCTTGTCTACTCTATCTTTTTGAAAAAAAAAATAAATAAATAACCACTCGAACGGCATGAAAATTAATCAGAAGAGCTTACTTGCAGAATACATGATTGCATGTAAGTGATACGGCAGAGTTCAGTAAACTCAAGCTGCAAAATTAAATAGCAAAATATCAAATATTCAACCCATTAAGCCCCAAAATATCAAATTTTCACTCCAAGCTAATTTAATGTTCACATTTCTCTTTTTCTTGTTAATAGTTTTTTCTTCATCCAGAACCTATAATGAGTTGCTGAGATATAAGACTCGGGTTGCTAGAACTTTTGGAATCTAAATAAACCAAAATGGTTTTGAAAGATAATGATGCTAGGATTTTTGTACAATTGTTCAGTTTTGGGAGGACTGACGAGCTTGAAAAAATTAACGCGTAATGTAAAGATGAGGAGGATAGTTAGAGGAGTCTCATTTCTCTTACCAAGCAAAGATTAGAGTAGTTCTAATCTTGGAGCAGGTTTACTGCAGTGCCACCTTTCAATAGTTTGGAATGACTTCTCCCAGTGCAAGAACTTTGAAAGAGTTTATTTCTACAAAATTTGTAGAATACAAGAACGTCTTCCTTTTGTCTATAGAATAATAGAGGTGCTCACTCAAAATGTAGGGACTAATAATTTGGCTTATACCTTGATACCATGTGTAAAAGCTAATGTGAATACTTTCTCCGATTCAAGTCAAGAGATATAGAAGCCTTTGGAAACTAAAATTATATCTAGTTAGAATCTTGGATTCTTTCTAGGACTAATTAAAACACTTAAACAGAGAAGGATCTTTTTCCTTGGGAGAGAAAAACTATTACTAATACTCAAATGTAAATACATATAGTTTTCTAAGAACTTCATGCAATATTTTTTAGTTGTTAAGACTTTGGCTTTACATTGCATTTTATTATTATAATTTTTCATTGCAAACAATTACATGTCAGTTATTTTCATGGGTTTTATGTGCTTGAATTAATGTTTATCTTTTAATGTGTTGCTAGGACTATATTAGAGATCCAGACAGGAGATTTGCTGCTGATACTGTTGCTGCAATTGGATGTGGCAGCAACGGCTGATGGTTCTTCTCCTTTCACTATTGCTTTCAGAGCTTTTTGAGCAGCCTAGGTGTTTGATATTTTGTTATTCAGGTTTTGGTGGATATTACAAGTCATAGGAGGGGATTGTCATTGTAAGTTTAGCACCAAAATGCAGCCAGTAAGGCTGAACAACTACCCCAATTCTGTTATGGCCTTAAATCATCGTAAAAGATCTCTTCAAAGGAACAAAGTATAGTGACTTTGGTCTCTACATAAGAACTTAAGACTCTTATTGCTTTTAGGACTTGTATTGGTGATGATCCCTACTAGAAGTAGCAGCAACTTTATCATGCATCCCTAGGTGTCATTACAACAAGAAGAATAAGAATTTTTTTTATCATTTTCTTAAGCCTTGTATCCTACAATCACCCCAACATGCAAACTCACAGCTTTGCCCTGTAGCCCCTATTATTCATAATCATGACCTTGCTCTGAGGTCAGAATAAATTGACAAAAACACCATTTCGCTTCTTCCTAACTCTATTCTCATTGATGTCAACATTGATATTTGCCAAATCTACCAAATTCTAAAATTTTAAAACTATATCATCTAACCTACTAAAGTGGATTTTGATATAAGCAGTAGTACAGTTGATGGCCTTCTGAACCTTGGCTAAGCCATATTTTTGAAGTTTAGAAGCTGGTGTTCAATCTATTATTTTTTTTTTTCGAGATACAAACAAGATTGATCATCTATGGATGTACATTCACATCATTATCTGGGTTGGCAAGTTTCTTATGATGCAGTAATATTTTAGAGGCTAAAACATGATGATCCATATAGTAAGCTTGGTACAAAGGTTCTAAGTTCCAAATGTTTGAAAATTAGAAGTGTATGATGATCCATATAGTAAACATGGTGAACTATGTTCCAAATGTTTCAAGAAATATGAAAATTAGAAAGGTTCTAGGATCAAATGGTATTTCATAGAGCTTAGAAGTGTATGAGAAATGATGTATTATCCTTGTAGATGAAGTTGTTCATTAAGATTACAAGTACTAAGAAAATGCTAAATGGATGATGGAAAACATTTCACTGCCTATATATAAAATAAAGGAGTTATTAAAATGTGCACTATCATGGCATCAAACTTATAATACTATGACACCTCTGGAGAGAGTACCAAAATGTCACTATAGTAACACTAGACAACAACCCCTAGCACCAATTGAACTCTACACAACAGCCCATAGCACCAAGACTGCACCCCAAGAAGCAGAACCTCCAGCATTATGATTACTCACTCACAAGCTATGTTCTTATTTCTATAATATATATAATAGTTTGTTTATATAGATTGTGCTTCATTTGATTTATGATTGATCAAATCAATGTAATTAATAACTGTAGATCGTTGAATGGTGCGTCCCTAGTGGCTTTAAGGCTTTAGTGTGTGTGTGTGTGTGTGTATCTAGCTATATATATAATACGGCATATAGATTCAATTATGTCTAAATGTGAATTTGAAGTGAATTTATTATTGGTATTGATTGGTTGGGATATCTGTAATTCTTGTAGTTTTCGGGGGTTGGAGGTGGACAGAGACCCTCTATCGAATTTTCGTCTCGAGGTTGGTGTCATTGTATGAACAAGATTAGGGGCCCTGCTTTACATTGGTCAAGCTCTTATCTTCCATTTTTTTAAACTTTGATTTGGTTTGAATCTTTTAAAGTTTTGGATTTTCTCTATCTCTAATGCTTGTTCTATTGCAAGATTGATAAAGAAACTTTTGCATCTTTATACTATTATTCTAGTTGTTGAGTTTCTAATATACATTTGTTTAATTGAGGTTTAGCTTCATACTTTTGCAAGATTGTAATGTTGTTTGGATATAATTATAGAAGTTGTATAAACTTTTATTTTTACAGGTAAAAATTTGGAAATATTGAAAAAACAGACAAAATACTGCCGAATTTTTGTCTTGAAATTAAAGCATACACTTCTATACCAATAATAGATGTAGAAAAACACATGTACTTTTCTCCGTATTCTTATTTTCATGTAATTTTTCTCTAAGGTTGTTGAATTCCTGAAACTTTCTCGAATTGCTTTACTCTAGTAGTAATACAGTTTAAAGTCATAATTATATATAGTCATTGTTTTGTTTTTAAGTTTGAACAGATATATGCATATAAGTTGAAGCTTGGATAGGGAAGACATGTTTGTAATAGTATCTTTATGTACTACTGATTATATTTTCATTTCTTGTGAATTATTTAGATTTTATAGGCTTAATGAAAATAACTTTGGTAAGCTTCCATACAATAGGTTCAATTAAAAATACAAAATTTTATACATTTTTTTTAATAAATAATAGATTTAAGAGGTCGGTTTTACAACTGTCCTTAAAACTATGATTTAAGAGGACGGTTTTAAATGTGTCCTCATTCGCGATGTCCTTATAAAAAATGTGAATTAAAGGACAGTTTTACGAGTGTCCTTAAAGATATGATTTAAGAGGACGGTTTAAAACTGTCCTTACAAATGTTTTTAAAGACAGTTTTAAACCGTCCTCTTAAATCATATTTTTAAGGACACTCGTAAAACTGTCATTTTAATTCATATTTTTAAGGACACTCGTAAAACCGTCCTCTTAAATCATTGATTTATAAAGACATCGAGCATGAGGACACATTTAAAACCGTCCTCTTAAATCAAAGAGGACGGTTTAAAACCGTCCTTAAAAATGTTTTTTCTAGTAGTGTATATTCATACTTATAAGAAACAGGATTTGAGCCTCACTGAAGAATCAACCCTGCTGTACCGTATGTGAATATGGATAGTCATATATTCACTAAGGATCTTGAAGATTACTACTCCTTATGAAGACTTGCTCAAGCCAAAGATGAAGCCATTCACAAGCCTCTCAAGCCTATCACAAGATTCAAAGAACCGTCTTGAAGACCTTATTTCATCTTGTGTAAGCCCTTTAGGAAAACTTGTATAAATCTCTCATAGACTTAAAACTATATTGGCTTAAGTGACTTTGACCTCCTAGACCTTATTTTAACATTGGAAAAATCATTTTGATTGGTCAAAATTATTTCTAAATAACCTTGGGCCATTTTAAATTCAAAAAGGAGCTTAAAGTTCATGAAAATTGACTTATGACCTTCCTTAGTCGACCAACCCTTTATGACTAGTCTACTAACTGCATGGCAGTAAGCTTGTTTCATGAACAACTAAGTGTCGACATCCATTTTTGACCATAAGTATGGTCATGAATGGTTGCTTGTGTTTAGAGATGAAATAGGGTGTCAAAACCCTAAGTTCCTAGTTTTACCCTTGTGGGTAATTAGATAGAGGTCATTATCGTATGTAGGTTTTTAGGTCAGATTGAGACGATTCTTTTTGCATTAGGTTTTTAGAGAGTCTAAGAACATCCCTGCAAAATTCCATGGTATTTTGAGTCAGGCTTGATAGAAAATAAGGTCTTTTGTGACTTGAAGGGCAGTACTGTCCTTTGAATCACAAAAGCCCTGAATGACTGTTGATCTTGTCTCGAATGGTCTCGAGGCTTTGGCATAGATATTTAAAGTGTGTTTGGTAGCTAAGTTGATCAGTGGCAAGGTCTGTAGAGTTTTCTGGCTCATGATTGCCTTTTAAGGCTCAAAAGGCCCTCTTAAGCCCAGATTAGGGTTTCGACCGGAAGCGAACGAGATTTCATATTTTTATCAAACCAAAGCCTTCAAAGGCTTCAAAACACTTTCCTAAAATATTTTAAAACATGTTTAGAGAAGAAGAAATGATTTCGAAAGCAATCGGTTAGCAGATTTCAAAACCTTAATTTGGGCCCGGCAGGCGCTAAACAGCTAACCGGTCGAATTTTCCATAAATATTTGACATTGGTCAGTGCATTTTCACTTTAACACTTCTTAAAACATGGAGAATCGAATTACGATCGTTTCGGCTCTTGAATCGTCAAATTTGGACTTAAAACGGGCCCGAAAAGCCGAAAAAAGCTGAAACCGAGTCGAAACGGGCTGAGATAGACCCACATAGGGCAAAAATAGCATGGAGGATCGATGACCATCCACCTAGGGATGGCCAACAGTCCATGAGGGACGGCCAACCGTCCTAGAGTGGATGGTCAACGACTACTTTAGCCAATTTTTCTAAATTTCAGTGTTTTTTTCCTGCCAGGACTCTTCCAAGCCTTGCCATGTGTCCAGTTCGGCCATGGAGATTTTGGGATGAGTTTAAACACCTTGGAAGACTGGTTTAGAGCCCTTGGATCATTCCTAAGAGATTTAAACTCAGCCATTGATCAAACTCAGGCCTCCCTATAAATAGAAGGCTCTGAAATCAGTTTTAACACACAGAATAAGCTTTTAAGAGCTAGCTTGGAGAGTAGAGGCTTGAGCAATTGCACAAGCTTCCCCCATAGCACTCTAGCTTAAGTTTTAAAGTCCTTGAGGTCCTTGGAGTCCTTGGAAAGCATATTAGTCCATCTCTTTGAGTCATTTTGCATATTGTTACCATGTTAGGATAAAATTGAAGGTTGCATATTAATAGTTGGTGATTAGGTTTGTTTATATCATTATTTTAATTGTGTCTTGATTGGAATGCTATATGAATTGTGATCGAGGGAGAGAGCAAGGGTAAGTCCCTTCCCTTGTGATAGAATTAATTATTTTCAAGCATGATGCATGATTATTTTGATATATCATACTAGATTGCATATTAGGCAATTTACACTTCTTTTATTTATTTATTTTAAGGGTTTTAAGTACACTTTTTTATTGCATTTAAATCTATCCAAGGTTTAAAAGTAGCTTTAAAGTGGATTAAAACCCAATTTTAGCATCAAAATTAACATAGAAACATGCCTAGGTTCCCATAACCAACTTAGATCCCCTGGGCCCGGTTTCTTTGACTCTCGGGTTCTATGTATGCGAAAGCCATCACCCTTCTTGCTATGTACCCTCGGTTATATTAAATGGACCAATCACGTACTGTTGGACCCACGCGGCATTCCTGATGTCACATGTGGTTAGGTATATCGATTGGACCAAGCGAGTAAGGGACACTCAGCCTAACCTTTGCATTAGTCCATATAGACTGTCTCTGTAGGACACATATCCTACGTCACTTTTTAGCATATTATTGTAATGTTATGCTGTCAAATTTACCCCCCGATTTTGTTTGAGTCATGATTGTGAAATGTGTAGAACCATTAGGACCTAGATCTGTAGGACTAGACCTTTATGAAATACCTTAAACTCTTAAGGGATGTATCCTCAAAGAGTCAAGGTACCTAATAAAGACTAGTACCCTATAGGTTCATGAGTTTAGGCCTATGGTAGTGTTATGCTAGCGATGTATGTCTTTAGGCCTTATGAGAAGACGTGAGACGTGAGATATGAGATGTGGGCCTTAGGCCCATGTCCTTTGGATAGAAGGTTTAGATCCACTGTAAGTTTGAGGTGTGGGCTTTAAGCCCATGTGAATTGGATAGAAGATATAAGCCTGTGGTAAGATTGAGATATGAGCTGTGAGAATGAGATTCGTGCTTGGGCCTTAGGCCCATTTTCACAAGATAGAATGCGAGAGAATAAGATTGATGTGTAGGCTCTGGGCCTATACTTTTGTGAGCATGTGAGATTGTCCTTATTCATCCCTTTTCACACTGGAAGCTCTTAGTTTATTCAAATCTTTTCCCTTTCCCAGCATTCTGGCTTGGCGTCGTGATTCTAGCGGTCGGTTGTTTAAGGGTCTACCTATTAATTCAAAGATGTCTAGTAACGAAGATCATACCCCTACCGCCATTGGAACTAATGGAAAGGCGACTGATGAGAAGATCGAGGCACTCTTAAAAGTGGTCCAAGAATTAGTTCATCAGAAAAAAGAGGAGGATAAGGTGCGAGCCCATACTAATCCCATGTTTGAGAATGTTGATGAAGAAAATTGTTTCCTTAGACCGAAGATAGTTGCTGATCCCACTAGGTCTGGTCCAGAATTTGTTTAGCATGTTGATCTAGATAAAGAGTCCAAGCCCAAGACCCCTACTTTCTTTTCCACTGAGCCCATATTGTTTAGTAGTAAGGTGGAAGCCCTAGAAAAAGCCTTGAAAGGTATTAGGAAGTCTGATGATATGGTGGACTTGTCGTCATTATCTCTATTCCCTAAGGCCCGTATGCCCACTCATTTCAGAATGCCCGAATTAGAGAAATTTGATGGAATGGGTTGTCCTAAGACCCATCTGAAGATGTACGTGAGAGCCATGCACCCACGAGGGGCTGACGATGACCTGCTAGCCCAAATGTTCCACGAGACACTAGCTGTATCCTCTCTGAAATGGTTTCTGTCATTAGATGAGTCTAGAATGAAGACATGGGAGGATGTATGTACTGAGTTCAGCAATCATTACCGGTATAACACAGAAGTTGATGTCACTAGGAGGGACTTGGAGATTACTAAACAGGATTCGAGAGAAATTTTCTCTACTTTCCTCACCCGCTGGAGAGCCAAGGCTTCTAAAATGGCTAACCGCCCTGAGGAAGAAGAACAAATCCGCATGATAGTGAAGAACTTGCTCCCCGTTTATCATAAGCACATGTTTTTCTAATATCTTCCAAATTTTTGAGCTCTGGTTGCTGCTGGCACTCAAATAGAGGACGCCCTAGCCGATGGAGCCCTCCGAACCGATGAACCCTACAAGAACTGCCGACCTGTCATCAATGGGAAGGCTACCGAAGTCAATGCCATATCTCAACCTGCTCTATTTACCCAACCATTTTCCTTAGGAAATAAACCATCCAGAAAATTCACAGAGCTCTATATGCTATTGGAAAAAGTCTTCGAGAAATTAAAAGCACGAGGCTTGCTCCAACCTTTGGAGCCCAGACCTACACCCAACTCATTACCCAAGAACTACAATGAAAATGAATACTGCCATTTCCATCAATCCAAAGGCCATACTACCAACCGTTGCTTCCGTCTCCGCCATGAAATCCAAGACCTCATAGACAATAAAACCATTTCCCCACCTTCTCAACCCAATGTCACCCAAAATCCATGTCCTACCCATTGTAACGTCCCAACCTAACATCCATACCGACCCTTCCGGATAGGTCGACACGTGTCAAGATAGGGGTACAACATGTCCTGCTCATTCGTATTTCCGTATAAGATAAAGAAATGAATATATATAACAAAGTGAAATGACATGTCCATACATTATGTCCCAATTCGCCAAAACTAATACAAATAGGAAATCGAACATATTGCCAACATCCCTGGCAAATGGGCTGCATCATAGATCAGAAGTATCCTATATAACTGAATATAACTTAATAAATTTCTCAAGATATATGTAAGACCCAAGCAAGAAATAACTATGCAGCTATCCACCATTTCCAAAGCAGCGAATTATGCAAACCAAACATGTACCCCGAGTCAACCTGAAATATACTGCAATAAAGCAGGGGTGAGCGTCAACGTGCTCAGTAGAGATATCATTCTTAACTAACAGTGATAATATTGATGCAAGGTATATTAAATAAAACATTTCAACATTTTATGGTAAAATCATCATCTCAAGAATGGTGGGTGGTTTTCAAGATTTTTAATTCAATATTAAAACTTGAATGCTTTAGAAGTGCTTCAGATACTTGCTAGATTGTGTCAATCCACCGGGCTCTAGCGGGCCAGTACTAGATTGTGTCAATCCACCGGGCTCTAGAGGGCCAGTGCTAGATTGTGTCAATCCACCGGGCTCTAGCGGGCCAGTGCTAGATTGTGTCAATCCACCGAGCTCTAGCGGGCCAGTAGGGTCATGCCATTGGCTCCACCCTAGACCATGGTCTGAAATATCTCATAAATCATCACATTAACAATATATCGAAGTAATCCAAGCACATATAAAGCATATCATTTCAAGTGTTCTCATCAGGATCACATATCTAAATCAACAGTTTTATCTTTGTTCAAAAGAACGTTCAGATCATATGAAGCACATTTCATAAACGATTCGCCACCACAGGTTTAACAAAATATATATATTCCATGCATCAGGTTTTCACAATCATAAAATATTTGACAAATAGTAGGTTCCACTATAAATCATTTCCCAAATTATATCATCGATATTAGTAAGAATATAAATATCCCTACCTCAATGCAACGGTATTTCCAACCCTTTGCGGCTCCTCGAGCCTCCCCAATGCAATGCTTATGCACCAATGCAAGTTGTCCTCCAAGGGACCTTTTGAACTAAAAATAACAAGCAAACAATGCGAAAGAAACAATCAAAACAAAGTACAAAGAGGTTCTAAATCCTCAAAAGCAAAACCACCTTCAAAACTAAGCATTTATGAGCTTAAGAGCCCAAAAGCCCCAAAAATAACAACCCAAAGGTTTAATGATTTTCAAAACATATTACCAAGAATGATTTGGCATTGCATGCCAAATCCCATGGCTATAAGCCAAGTAGCTTAGGAAGCAAACTTTAGAAAACCAAAGAATAAACCAAAAAGGGGTAAATCTGGTATTTATCAAAATATTTCTCTTTCCAAAACAAGTTTTTACTCCAAGTCTATTAAAATCAAAAACTAGGCTTCATAAGCTTTTCGAGCATATAAAGATCGTTCAAAACGGACATCGGATGAAAAAGATATGCGCGTTTAAAGTTTGGGTTGAAAATTAGGCCCTTTCAAAACAGTTTTGCTATTTAAACCATATATCCTAGCTCAGTTATCGAAAACTAATGAACTTTAGCGTTCTCAAAAGATGACTTGAAAATCTACAATTCATCTTTAATGGCCAAAATCCAAATCCAACATTTTCAAGGCCAAAACCATCAATTTCAGTAACCTATTGGGTTTGGGCGAGAATATTTCCACTGAAAAATAGTTTTCGGTAAAATGTGCATAACTATTTGTAAAAAATTCCAAATGAGGTAAGATCGGGTTCGTTGAAAAGCTAATTCGAATACCTACAACTTTTGTGAAGAAAGTTTAGCCCAAAAATACTTCTAACAGTGCCAAAAGTGTACGGACAGAACACCCTGTTTTACTTATTTATTTTATATAAAATCTGCTATGAACCAAATATAAATCAAACCATTTCAAATCAGATTTCCAAAACAAAGCTCAACATGTTTAGACGTTAACATATTGACCAGCCACAAAATCAACAAAAGATTGCTATATATATATATATATATATGGCATTTTAAAATAGCTTAACCAAGATTATACCATACATGCAACAATATATATATCTACAAGAATGGCTACCTGAAAATCCCCAAATCACATGGTATTACACAGCATTCATCTCCCAAAATTCAAAACCCATTGTAGACAAGCTCAAACCCATAAACCCAAACATCATTACCGAACCCACATGAAAGCTTTCAAACTTGTTTTGATTTACCAAAACTCATTTTTAGCACAAATCTAGTTATATGAGACTTTAAAACATGAAATAGATGAACTTTGGAAAATAATTTGTCAAGATTCAAAACCTAAACCCTAGAAACCCAAATTTCCTTGTATGTATGTTTAAAACTGAAAGTTAAGATCTAAAACTCCCTTTGATTCGAAATTGTAAAGAGAAAGAGGAATAATAGAAGTATGAATGCAACTATCATCTGTTAATTTTTCCCAAATCAGAAAATGAAAAGAGAAAAGAAGAAGAAGAAAGAGAAAATTAACAAGCAAGGTACAAACTTACCGGTTGAAGAGGATGTGGGAGCTCCGGTGAGATCCCAGCCACCAATCCGACAGCTCTCCTTTAGCTCACGGCCAGCTGCACCAGCCCTCACGGCCACCCGCACACACACTCACTCTCACTCTCTCGACTCTCAAACTCTCTCCCTCTTGAAAGCTTTAAGTGCAAGGTAATAAAAGAAGGAAAATAAAAATGTGGGTTTATAAGTAAAACAACCCATAGCCCACGATTTTAAAAGAAAGCCTTAGGGACTTGTTTGGCAATTTTACAAAAGCTTATAAATAATTTTTTCTTAAATTTTCAAAAATGCCCCACAACTTAAGTTAGGATGCATAAATAAAAATCTTAAAATTTTTGGGTTATCACACCCATGCAGTCCCACCACCAGCAAATATCAATGTTATCCATGTCGACCCTTATGTCCACTGTGAGCCTATCCGCCCTCACCCTTCATACCCTACTTCCATAACTGAAATGTTTCATCACTGTCAAGCCCGTGGGCTCATTACCCCATACAAGTCAAGATCCAAGAAACTTTACTGCCTATACCATGCCACTTTTAACCATGACACGGAATCCTGTGACACATTGCGGAATATAATACAAGGGTTCATTGATCAAGGTTTGATTGAAATCCCTCAACCTTTCACTAGCCCAAGGGGGCTTTATCGTTTATGGAGACAGTTTGAGAAAGATATATTCCTGGGTTTTAGTTCAAATGGGCTTCCAGAGCCTCGCAAAGTAGATCAGTCGTCAAAGAATAATACTAGTCAGTGGGCTCTCAAAGAAAGGTTTGAAGCTAGAGATCCTTGCGTGGATTTATTGACAGAAAGAAATGGGAGGTTTAGTTTCTACGTTTTCTATCTCGAAGATTCTTGTGAAGCTAAGATGGCAAAGATTGAACCCATTAGACTTAAGGTTAGAACCAAGAAAGCCTTCTCCAAGACTGGAACTAGTCAATGGGAATTGCAAAAAAGATATGAGGCCGGAGATCCCGAAGTAGGCCTGTTAGGGGAACCTAGTGGAAAGTTCGACTTCTATGTCCTTTACCCCAAAATGAAGAAGCCCACCTTTGAAGAACCCATTGCTCCTTCTGGTTGGAGTGATAACCCTGTCTCACTTAAAGAAGACGTTCTTGTGACTCAGATTGAACCCGAAGATCCAAACTTCATCCGTTTTGAGAAAGTTAGCCAGAGTATCCTTAAGAAGTATTTCACAACCAAGATCACCAATATGAATGGGGAAACCCACTACCGAACTGTCTATCCAAGGCAACCAAGGGTCACCCAATGTTTCAGATCAAGTTCGACTTCTGCTGAGTCTACCAAAGATGATGGGTCAGAGAATGAGATTGATTTCATAGAGTGGGAAGATTTGATGAACACACCCAAGGAGATAGCAGATATTTGGGCCAGTGATGAGGAAGATGTTAACCATGTCACTAGAGGAGGTCGTCATTTTAAGCTCGCCAATTTGGAATCCGACAATCCTTTGGGAGAGTTAGAGAGATCCCAACGCACTGAGGTTCAATAGGAAGAGGAAGAGATACTAAAACAGCTTAAGCGTACTCAAGCCAATATCACCATCTGGGAACTTTTAATGACTTCTCAAAAGCACAGGCAGACAGTACTCAGGCTACTCAACCAAGTTCAGATTCCCATCGATACTTCACCCGAGGGTTTAGTCAGTCTTGTCAGTCCAGTTCAGCATGGGCAGTCAATATCCTTCATAGAGTCAGACCTTCCAAAGAAAGGACCTCATCATTTACAAGCTTTGTGTGTCACGGTGGATACTATGGGCAAGAGAATTCCTACAGTCTTGATAGATAATGGGTCAGCCTTGAACGTATGTCCTCTCAGCACCGCCACTTCCTTGGGCATCGAACCATCAGAATTCAAACCGTCAGGGTAAACTGTGAAAGCATATGATAACACTCGAAGAGAAGTAGTTGGCATGGTCACTTTATCTTTAGCCATCGGGCCTGTAGAGTTCCAAGTCGATTTCCAAGTACTAGACGTACCTGCTTGTTTCAACCTTTTACTTGGTAGACCATGGATCCATCCAATTGGGGCTATGCCTTCTTCCCTCCATCAAAAAGCTAAGTTTCCCTACAAAGGCTCAGTGGTGACATTGAAAATAGATTCTGAGATCACTCCTACCCGTGTACCTATCTGTGAAATCAAGCCAGAGATCGAAGAAGGACCATTGACAGGTTTTGAATACATACAATGTGTAGAGGTTGAATCTGGATGTAAAGAGAAAATGGTGCTAGACTGTAGTCCATATGGGAATATGCAAGTAGGTCAGATCATGAAAAATATGGGCTTCTTTCCAGAAATGGGCTTAGGTCGTCATCATCAAGGCACGCCTGATTCTATCAAATATCCCTCAACAATTTATCCTTTCGGATTGGGCTATCAAAGTACCGAAGTTGACAAAAAAGAAACGGCACAGAAAAGAAGAGAAAGACAATTGGCCAAAGAAGAGAGACGAGTCCCTGACCTCACTCTGAAACCTTACCGACTCACTCTGAATGGTGCTTTTATCAAAGAAGGTGATGATTTCCCTTATTGTGGGTTCCCCGAGCCCATTTACCTTGAAGATCAGAAAGCTAGAGTTCCTGGGTTTGAAATCTTCTTCAACACACCATTACCTCTCTCTCCAACTACCATCATGGCTAAAGAACATACTGAGTTTGACTGGGTCGACCATATCGATGAAGTCGTCATAGGGGCTATGTTCAAAGAGATCACCTGCATCGAAGAGCATATTCATGAACCCTATCCTATCCACCTCATTGAAGATACCACCAGTCCATTGACCAACTAGAGCCTTGAGTATGAGCCTCGAGTTGAAGACTCAGTCGCGGAAGATTCACTCCCATCAGATGATAGCTTGTAGGATTTCTATGCTTTCTTTCCATAGGATTGTAGAATATGGCTTTCGTTTTTCCTTTTCAATAAAATCATCCCTCTTTTATTAAGAGGCGAATGATAGCTTAGTTTTTGTTATCCCTCTTTCTTCATGATTAATAAAGTATTCATTTTTCTTCATCCTTTGCATTTGCAGCTTATCCCTTCTATCTTCTATGGGTGTATATGACATGAACATAGATCCTAGAGAGGATGTTCCCCTTGAGTTTGAACAACAAAGGGAAGTGGAACATGCTCGACCTAATATGGATGAATTAATATCGGTTAATTTAGGATCCGATGAATCGCCTAAAATAATTAACATTGGAGCAACTCTATCACCACAAGAACAAGAAAAATTGGTAGGATTGTTAAGAGAGAATATAGAAGTTTTTGCATGGTCATACAAGGATATGCCAGGAATAGACACCGACATAGTACAACACTTTATTCCTACTAATCCGGGGATTAAACTAGTTAAGCAAAATTTGAGGAGAATAAAGCCGGAGTGGGCACTGAAAATCAAGGATGAAGTGGTGAAGCAGATGAACGCTGGATTTGTCCAAGTAGTAGAATATCCCGAGTGGTTAGATAACATTGTGTCGGTGCTTAAGAAGGATGGGAAGGTTAGAATGTGCGTAGACTTCTGAGATTTGAACAAGGCATGCCCTAAAGATGATTTCCCGTTGTCACACATAGATATCCTGGTAGATAGCACCGCCGGTCATGCTCTGTTATCCTTCATGGACGGGTTCTCGGGTTATAATCAGATAAAAATGGCCCCTCTAGATATGGAGAAAACCTTCTTCATCACTCAATGGGGGACCTTCTGTTATCGTGTTATGCCCTTTGGCCTAAAGAACGCTGGTTCTACCTATCAGAGAATAGCAACCACCTTATTACATGATATGATTCATAAGGAAGTGGAGGTGTATGTGGATGATATGATCGTAAAGTCTAAGGATCGAGAGGGCCATTTTGAAGCTCTAGGCAAGTTCCTTGAAAGATTTAAGCAATTTAACCTGAGATTGAATCCCCAAAAGTGCGCCTTTGGAGTAACTGCGGGGAAGTTGCTGGGATTTATGATCACTCAGAAAGGAATAGAAGTTGACCCGGGAAAGATTAAAGTCATCACGGAGATGCAGCCGCCAAAGACAGAAAAAGAGATTCGAGGATTCTTAGGCAAAGTTTAGTTTATCAGTCGATTTATAGCACAGTTGACCATGATTTGTGAACCCATCTTCAAGCTTCTTAAGAAGGATGTGCCCACAAAGTGGAATTACGCGTGCCAAGAAGCCTTTTAAACCATTAAGAGGTATTTGAGCAACCCACCAATATTAGTTCCTCTGCGGCAAGGTGAGCCTTAGCTACTTTATCTAACACTCACTAAAACTGCGATGGGAGCTATGTTAGCTCAGTATCTCCCAGAATCTTGAAAGGAGAATGCGGTATACTATTTGAGTAAGAAGATGACTGACTATGAGATTAAATACGACGCATTAGAGAAGACATGTGTGGCATTGGTGTGGGTTACCCAAAAGCTCCGCCATTACATGCTGTCTTTTCAAGTGCAACTCATTAGTCGCATGGACCCTCTGAAGTACTTATTGGAGAAGCCAGTGTTATCCTATAGGACAGCCCGTTGGTTATTACTATTGTCAGAGTTCGACATTCAATATGTGGTGCAGAAATCAGTGAAAGGGAGGGCGGTGGCAGAGTTTCTAGCAGAGCATCCATCGTCAATAGAAAGACCATCTGAGTACCATTTCCCCGACGAAGAGATTCTAGAAGTAAGTAAGGAGCCTTGGAAAGTTTTCTTTGATGGGGCCCATAATAAGAGAGGGTGTGGAATATGTGTATTGTTAGTCACACCGGAGAATAACTTGATACCATTATCTGTCAGGTTATCCTTCGATGCCACTAATAATATAGCCGAATATGAAGCCTGTATCCTAGCATTAGAAGCTGCCTTGGAGTTGGGTGTGGAAGAATTGAAAGTATATGGGGATTCCGCCTTGATTATATATCAGACTAGAGGAGAATGGAAGACTCGAGATAAGAAGTTGTTACCTTACTGTGAACCAGCCAACCTGATCAGGAGGCCTCTCGTTCACTTTGGGGGTGTTTTGAGTGGATTATGGATGTTGTTTTATCCGTCTCGATTTATCCTTCTCTATTATCCACATTTATCCTTCTCTATTATCCACTCAAGATTGGGTTTTTGAAAAAGGATGAGAGTATGTAAAAAACTAGGAGTCGCCACCTTATTTTTAGGGAACAAGAAAACCACAAAAAGAGTTTTATTTTCAATAAAACATTGACTCCATATTTTAAGGAAAAGCTTGGTCTTCGAATCAAAGTTGGATTCGGGGGCTAGGTTACGAAGTGGGAAGGTTCCAAGGAACTCCTTGTAGGCACCCACCTCGCCCTAATTAAAGGTCTCCTAATTACTATTGGGCTTTATCAAAATCTTATCATATCAATCCTATTTATCTATCAACCATTGAAAATAGTGTAGATAATACTAGATAATAGATAATAATAAAATTAAAAAAAAATCAAAGAAATCCTAAAGACCTTATGAGACTAGAGTCATCCTAAGATTGGACTTGCACCCTATTGATTGCCTACGTACCTTACCAATTACTTGATAAGGATCAAAGTCCACGTAGTTCGATTACCTAGGATTCTCCTATTGTAATGAACTATACTATCATTAGCATTCTATCTCATCCAAGACTCTATCTTCGAGAGTTTTTATTAATTTGAAATCCTTTTTAGAAAATAATTCATCAATTAATAAATTCCCAATGAATTTAGAATTCTTTTTAAAACACAATTCTTATCCAATCACAACTCTTTTCAAAATGGGAATTCTATCCCGAGTTAAATCCTTTCAAAGGGTGGAATTCCATTCCAAATCAAACTCAGAGTTCCAATTTCATTGGGATTCAATTAATTGTAGATTAATTTTGATAAAACATTAATTTTAGAAATTCTCTCGAAGATAGGATCCTAAATTCATTAGAATCCTAAATCTAGTGTAATTTTTACAACAAAGGAGAATCCTAAGTGGGGTCAAGTGACCCCCCCTAATCCTAGGGTTTCTAGATAATCCTAGGTTAGTCTAAGCACCTAAAATACTAAATACATACTTGCTGGAATTTAAATAAAATAAACAAAAGATACAACAAACGATGCTAACAATGTATGAAAAATGTCCTAAATGCAATCTAATCAAACTATGTGAACCTAGGCATATTTCTAGATTGGATTTGGCCCTAAAAATGGTTTTTAACTTATTTTAAAGTCACTTTCAATCCATTGACAGATTTGAATATGACTTTAGAAATAGTTTAGAACCCATGAAAATAATAATAAAAAAGGGTATAAATGATCTAGTATGCAACCTAATATGATATGCTATCATTACTACGTATAAAACAATGAAAAATATGGTTTAAAAAAATGATAAAAAAGTCCATTTAAAGTATATATTCAAATCTAGACAGATTTGGATACATACTTAAAATGGCTTGAAAACCATTCTTAATCCACACAAAATTCCAAATAAAAAATCCTAATATGCATGCTACTATAATAGACTAAGGTACTCATGCAAAACAATCGACAAATAACATATATTCATGCTTAAAACTATCAAATCTACCACAAGGGAAGAAACTTACCTTTGCTCGCTCCCTCGATCACAATTCATAAATCAATCAAGATTGCAAATATCCCATGTGATGAACCTTAACAATTAAGTGCAATAACAATGCTATTTTATAGAAGAATAATACATGACCCTTATTTATGCAAAACTAATTCTAAAGACACCAAACAATGCTATTTTTAATATGAACTATGATCACATCTATTCTCATAAAGAACCATGCATCATGGTAAGTAATAAAACCCATGTAATCATATATTCAAATAAAAAAAAAGCAACTATCATACTCAAATATGCACACTAAACTAAGATTTCTAACATTAAGCATATATTTTATGTATCCTCATATAAAATCATATCATTGAATAACATAAGAAATACATACTATATATTAGAAATCATCCACTAACATGCATACTATTTAAAGCCTATCATGCATACTAATTAATTCTATCATGCAATAACAATTAACTTTTTACTTCTAACCAATAAGTACCTAACTTAAGCATTCATTCTTAACATGACATAGACATAGAAAAAGAGAAGAAGAGAAGAAAAAGAATCCTAAACATGCAACTATGCAGAAAATTCCAAAATTAAACTATGTTATGTAGAATTGAAATCTAAACACGATGGGGTATGAAATTAACCTTTTTGCTCTCTTCTTTCAAGCTTCAAGCTCCCTTCTTTAAGCTTCAATGGCCTCCAAAAATGTGGCTAGGGTTCTAGTGCAGCCCCCAAGGTCCCAAAGTCTCTCTAATCAAAGTTGGCCCTCCTAAACCTATTCCTAAGTGATGTATTTATAGAAAAAGGCTTCAAATTGATCAATGGTTGTCATTAAAACCCTAAGAAGTGATCCAAGGGTCCTAAACCAGTCTTCCAAGGTGTTAAAGTCCATCCCAAAGTCCCCAAGGCCGAATTGGACACATGGCAAGGCTTGGAAGAGTTCCGAGCAGGGAAAACACTGAAAATTAGCAGTTACTGGGCGAAAGCATGGATGACCGTCCACCCTAGGACAGCCAACCGTCCGGGGAGGGATGGTCATCGATCCTTCAGCCCAAATTTGACCTATTTTGGGCTTCTCTCGACCCATCTCGGTTGTTTTCTGCTTTTCGGGCCCGTTTTAAGTCCAAATTCGACGATTCAAGTGCCAAAACGATCGTGATTCGATTCTCCATGTTTTAAGAAGTGTTTGAAGTGAAAATGCATTGACAAAAGTCAAATTTTAGGGAAAAGCTGACCGATTAGCTGTTTAAGGTCTGCGGGGACCAAATTAGGGTTTTGAAATATGCTAACCGATTGCTCTCGAAATCATTTCTTCTTCTCGAAACAAGTTTTAAAATGTTTTGAGAAAGTGTTTTGAAGCCTTTGAACGCTTTTTTTTGATAAAAAAAATCGAATCCCGGTTGTTCACGGTCGAAACCCTAATCTGAGCTTGAAAGGGTCTTTCGAACCTCAAGAGCCAAACACAAGCCAGAAGGCTTAACAGAAATTGCCACTTATCAACTTAGCTACAAAACACACTTTAAATATCCATGCCAAAATCTCCGGAGAATTTGAGACAAGATCGATAGCCATTCAGAGCCTTTGTGATTCAAAGGACAACACTGCCCTTCAAGTCACAAAAAGCCTTATTTTCTATCAAGCCTGACTCATAATGCCATGAAACTTTACAGGGATATTCCTAGACTCTCTAAAAACTAAATGCAAAAAGAACCGACTCAATCTAACCTAAAAACCTACATACGATAAGGACCTCTAACTAACTACCTACAAAGGTAAAACTGGCAACTTAGGGTTTTAACACCCTATTTTACCTCTAATCACAGGCAACCATTCATGATCATACTCGTGGTAAAAAATGGATGTCTACACCTACCATGAATACTTAGAGACTTTGGTGAAAGAATTCCGTCGAATCGACTTCTTTTATTTGTCTAGGTTAAAGAATAAGTTTGCGGATGCCTTAGCCACTCTAGTATCCATGGTAGATATCCCTAAAGATGAAGGTTTAACTCCTCTCATAATCGAGTCACGAGAAGAGCCAGCCTTCTGTTTTGTTATCCAAGAAGGAGAGTCGAATGATGGAAAGCCATGGTACTATGACATTCAGTAGTTTGTAGAAAGAGGAGAGTATTCGAAAGAGGCGTCATCCGTAGACAGAAAGACCATAAGAAAGTTAGCCAGCCAGTATATTCTGTGTGGGGGGAAGCTGTACTGGAGATAACACGATGGAGTGCATCTGTTGAGCACGACCTATCTGGCGAAGTACACGAAAAGCCCAGTAAAATGATGTATGCTTTAGGCCCATAAGCTTCACCTGACAACATCCCGAAGTGTGTAGTATATACTCTTCACCACAGTCCCATATAGCCACATGCCATTGAATATCTCTCCAAGTCAGAGAAAAGAAGAAGATGATCATGTCCTGAATCGAGCGACGCTCAATAAAAAAAAGCTTATGCGAACAGTAGTTATGGGACAAGTGTTTGGGCCCATCAAAAGGAGTGATCAGCTTGAGTCTCTCAACCAACCACATCTGAAAGAGAATGGGGCTACCCCTAATGCATGAAGCAGAGTTGGAGTAGAAGTGATCAAGCCCATTTAAAGTTTCAGCTAGCACCAGGGGGATGATGTTATGAGACTTCGACAATGGCAGAATAAGTTCACATGTTTCAATAGGTATGAAAGTGGTTCCGTTCGAAACAAGAAAACAACCCACTATGCATAAGGCGAGTGCGTACTGAGTAGGCCTATGAAGAGCTAATGATTTTCCCCCTTCCCTAAAAAAAAATGAAGCTAGTTTGAGAAGATCAATGGAATTTTCATGAATATATGAAGAAGCTTCTCTAGGCGAAATTTCAAAGAGAGAAGAAAAGGTTTGGAAGTAACCTTGACGAATGGTGGGAAAGATGAAAGGACCATTAACAGAGATATTCGATAAAGCCAAAAGTCTTCAAATAAAGGACATATATACCTCTTCACAGTTGAAATGAAATACATGAAGATCAGAGTCCCAGAATTAGATCACAGAATTGAGAAGCTTGTCTTCAAGCTTCACATGACAGAGAAATAACCATGAAGTCAAGCCGAACAGTGCGAACACCTTCTTGTCTTCTGCCCGCATTCTTGCTACGAATAGGTTGATGATTAACTTGAGAGCTTCCATTGTGTTTAGTGTGATGAAAGTGAGCATAGAGGTGTGTTTTTATAGCTTTTTGGCAAAGAAATCGAGTTAGAGGCGAAGTAGGACACTCAAAAAGTCAAAAAACGTCAAAATACTCGAAAATTTGAAATTAAGGTCGATGACCATCCCACTAGGGAAGGCCAACCGTCCCCTAGGGATGGCCAACCGTCCATGAAGGGATGGTCATTTATCCCTGATCCCAAATTTTGCCTAATTTTGATTTTTTCGAGACCTTTTGACGCCCGGTTTGACTTTTCGCTCAATTTTCGCCAGTTTTGACCTATTTTCGGGTTAAAATCGAACCAAAAAAGCAATTGAAACATATTTGTATTCTCATTAGGATATAATTACATGCCAATCAGGGTTTTTAGTGCATACATAGAGAAAAAGTTACAGGGCCTCCTATAGGCCTAATAGTACAAAATCATCTCCGCCGGAATGATTTCCTCGTATCCCGTGAACCTGACGCCTCGTGATCCCCTCTTGATCCATGGCGCTCCTGTGAAGGCTGGCTCGAAGCCTGCAAACCCAAAGCTTAGATGAGATTGGTGAAGAATGAAATCATCGGTGATTGAAAGAGTAAAGAGAGTTACATGTGCAGCTATGTTCGCATTATGTGCATCAAGATTCATCCTTTGAAGTTCTCTAGTCAACGATGCACTATATGCCAACCACTCCTCAGTATATGATACGGGCACCTGAAAGGTCAGAAGATTCAAAATATTAGGAGAGAGAGAGCTACATATGATAAAGGGTGAAAGTATGGTGATTACCGAAGTATAAGAAGGATCAATATGTAGGTATTCATTATAAGGCACTCGAGTGTTTGGTCTTTGAACAAAGCTGCCATCCTCAATGACTTGTACCTGCCAAGGAACAGGTGGCAAAGAAGGAGCAGAAGATAAAGGCTCTCCTTCACTAGGAGCCGCAGTAGCTGCAGGATGGGAAGCATGCCCTCGGGCTCGACGACCCTGCCAAATAAAGAGATATGAGGAATAATGTATGAGAAAAGAGGTAAAGCTATCAAGAGAAAGTTTGATACCTCAGTAGGTGGAAATCCCGATACTAATGGACGCATCAGATAGTGCTGACAGAATGTACGATAATCCTCATGCGGAAGATGGAAAGCATCCGCAAATACACCAGCCATGGCGTCTGCTAAGGCATGGTCTGTCAACTTATCAGCGTGCCTCATAGAGGGAGGAGGTGCATGAGGTACACGAGCAGCTGAATAAGCCCCACAAAGTTGAGCACGCACTCTTTCCCCAAGGTACCAGTACCTGTCAGAAGGCCCCTCGAACAGAATCCTCTTATGTGACATCTCAACTACAGGATTAAGCTGAGGCATGGTACATCTCCAATGGCGCCAAGGACTCCACCTCACCTGAAGACGAGGTATATTAGAGAAAGTTTGAGCATTGAGAAAGGAAAGCAGAAAGGAAGATGGTTACCTAATTAAAGCGCAACCCTGTAAGAAAGGCGCGGCTGTAAGCATAATCATGCCTATGGGCAATAGCACTCACTCGCTGATCTGGGGCGTATCGAGCGAGGGTTGGCCAAGAAAGGTCATTAGCAATCAGTGTGAGACTATTCAGGTCGAGATACTCATGAGCCCATACCTGCAGAATATGTGCATTGTTAGAAGATAAGTAAAGAAAAGTTTATGATATTTTCTTAAAATAAGTGAGTATACCTCCCAGACAAATCCCATGCCTCCAAAGTCGGTGCATACCCCTCGAGACCGACAACACATGGTCCTATACATAGTGGCCAAAGCAGCGCCACCCCAGTCATACTGAGAAATTGTATCAATATTCTCCAAACTAGCAAGAAGGCCTAGAGGGGCCAAATCAGCGGTGCCTCTAAAAAGAGTGCATTAAAACAGATACAAAAGGAAAGCCCGCAAGATGTGATCAAGATCTTCCCCTTCAGGCATATTGCTAAATGTGTTTAGAAGAGTATTTCGGCAAACTGATCTTTTCACAATCTCTATATCAGCTGCCCCAAGATAGGTATCTAAGTAAGTCAAGTTCTTGCTTGCACCATCATAGAAATCCAAAGGGCGACCCCCAATAGAAAGTCCTGTAATCATGGTAAAGTCAAGAGGAGTCATAGTCATCTCCCCAAACTCAAAATAGAACGTGTTGGTGGTGTCCCACTAAAGCTCAGATAAGGCCATCAGAGCCTGTCTATCCATGGTATCAACCCAAAGTGAGTCAATGAAGTCTCCAAAACCAATCCTTCGGATAGTAGCCTTAACATGTGGTTGGAGAGTATCCATCTTGGCCCACCATCCAATAATGCCCTGTAGAGAAGACCGAGTCCTGATGTCGAACTCTGGCTGTGAAAATAAAGATTAATGGATTAGAGGTATAGAGATAAGTTATGCTAATTCTTTGAATCAAAGATACAAAATTAACTCACAAAATGACACATTTTCAAAAAAAAATGTTCAAATTTTATGATTTGTTAATTGTGAGTTATTTTATGTACCAACAATTTATTTCAAAAAGAAATATACCATATTTAATTATTGGTATTTTTAATTATCAAAGAATTAGCATAATTCATTTAAAATACCATATGACTTCTTTTCATTGAATTGGAAATGAAAATCCTAAGAGAATAGAATTTTGAAAATCATGAAGTAAATACTTAGCATAAGTTTTGAAATAAAATTATTTAAAAGTCATGAAAATGACACTTTTTGCAATAGTATTTTGAAAAATAAGCTAAGTCTTAATTCATGAAAATTTTTGATATGTGCATTACTTGAAGTATTTTGAAAATTTATCATGATATGATTATTTTGAAAACATTTAAAAAAGCATGATATGATGAATTGATTTGAAAAATTGGGAATTGCCTACCTTTAGGCATTTCATCAAACACCTAGTCTGCACACTTTTGAAAATAGTTGTGAAAACTTGTCATGAAGTTTTTGAAAGTAGCCAAATGATGTTTGAAATATATTTGAATCATGGCATGAGAAATTTAAATCAAAAAAATCAAATTCTAGTCTCTTGGGAATTTTATCAAACACTTGGTGGGCAACATTTTAAGCTTGTGAAGCTAGTGAAATGGGGCTCCCAAGCTTTGCCAAATACAAATTTCATGAATACAAGTCATCAAAAAATATCCAAAGATCAATATTGAAGCATTTAGACATCAATGATTCAAAGAAAGAGCATGGAAAGTAAGCTTACCTCTTGTAGAGTATGGATGTGAGAGAGATGATCATGAGGCTCCAATAGCAAGCTTGTGTTGTTAGGGTCATGAGATGGTGCCTTATAACTCTTAATCTTCATGTATGGGTACTTTGATTTATACCTATTTGCCATGAGTATAGGTAGTGAATGAGCTTGAGAAAATGGGTATGATTATATGTGTATTTGGATTTTGAATCCCCAAATTGAAATGAAAGGATGAAATTCTAGGTTTTTGATTCACAAATTGAGGTGAATAGCAACACTAGAAGTGTTTGAGGGTTGGTTTGGATGGAATAAATTTGAATTTGATAGATTTTTTAGAGAAATTGGGATTCCTAGAGAGAGAAAGTCTCAAATTGAACAAAGAAGGCATGAATGGATGAATGGGGATCAAACCACATAAATAACAAGTATTGGGCTCGGGTGGCCGTCCACCTTGGACGGTTGGCCATCCTTGGTTGGATGGTCATCCATCTTTGATGACAAATTTTGACTTTTTGTGGGCTTTTGAAGCACATTAGGCCCAATTTTGACTTTTTTGGCCTATTTTGATCAATTTTGACTCATTTCCTTTCAATTTTTTATTTAGAAAAATGCATTTGATCGAGATTGAATGACATTTGATGAGTTGATAAGAAATAAAGAGGAATTGATGCCTACAAAGATGAGGATTGAGCAATTGTGAATAGGAAAATTCACATAAAATGATGAATTTTTGGTTGAAAACCATGAGATTTAGAAATGAATGAGTAAAAAGATTGTGTAAACAAGTTTGTAATCATGAAATGATTATGAATATATTTGATATGATGAGATTATAAGACCCATGAAGGGGATTGTGAAAGTGAGTGAACCCATGAATGGTGACTAATGAGAAAAGCCCATTTTGGAGGCCCAAATCCATAAGACTTTGTGAAATGCATGAGGTATTGATGAAATATACATGAAATGTATATAAGAATGATATCAAGAAATGTGGATGATGTTAAGATATGATATGTTAGCAAATTTGAAGATAATTGGAAATGAAATTTCCAAAAGGATTGAAAATCCATGAGATAACTAGAAATGAAATTTCTAGGGTAAGTCAAAGACTCCCAAGTTTTTTAGATAATTGGAAATGAAATTTCCAAAAGGATTGAAAATCCTTGATATAATTAGAAATGAAATTTCTAGAATGAGTCGAAGACTCCCAAGTTTTTAAGATAATTGGAAATGAAATTTCCAAAAGGATTGAAAATCCTTGAGATAATTAGAAATGAAATTTCTAGAGCAAGTCGAAGGCTTCTAAGTTTAATGATGATTGGAAATGAAATTTCCAAAAGGATTGAAAATCCTTGAGATAACTAGAAATGAAATTTCTAGGTTGAGTTGAAAACTCCCAAATTTTAAGATGATTGGAAATGAAATTTCCAAAAGGATTGAAAATTCTTGAGATAACTAGAAATGAAATTTCTAGGTTGAGTTGAAAACTCTCAAATTTTTAAGATAATTGGAAATGAGATTTCCAAAAGGATTGAAAATCCTTGAGATAACTAGAAATGAAATTTCTAGGTTAAGTTGAAAACTCCCAAATTTTAAGATGATTGGAAATGAAATTTCCAAAAGGATTGAAAATCCTTGAGATAACTAGAAATGAAATTTCTAGAAATGAGTCGAAGGCACCCAAGTTTAATGAGAATTGGAAATGAAATTTCTAAAAGGATTGAAAATCCTTGAGATAACTACAAATGAAATTTCTAGGACAGTCGAAGACTGCTGACTTTAATGAGAATTGGAAATGAAATTTCCAAAAGGATTGAAAATCCTTGAGATAACTAGAAGTGAGACTTCCAGGAAGAGAGAATTTGAAGCGAAGCTTTCAAAAATAATTTTGATAGTTAAGTAATTGGTTCGATTATCCAAATTTTGTTGTGGCAAAAATGGGATGTCTTTTTTTTCGTTGATATTCACTGGCGAAGCCATGAATATCAACGAGGGGCTTCTGTAGACATCCATTTTTTACCATAAGTATGGTCATGAATGGTTGCTTGTGTTTAGAGATGAAATAGGGTGTCAAAACCCTAAGTTCCCAGTTTTACCCTTGTGGGTAATTAGATAGAGGTCATTATCGCATGTAGGTTTTTAGGTCAGATTGAGTCGATTCTTTTTGCATTAGGTTTTTAGAGAATCTAGGAACATCCCTGCAAAATTCCATGGCATTCTGAGCCAGGCTTGATAGAAAATAAGGTCTTTTGTGACTTGAAGGGCAGTACTGTCCTTTAAATCACAAAAACCCTGAATGACTATCGATCTTGTGTCGATCGAGGCTTTGGCATAGATATTAAAGTGTGTTTGGTAGCTAAGTTGATCAGTGGCAAGGTCTGTAGAGTCTTCTGGCTCATGATTGGCTCTTAAGGCTCAAAAGGCCCTTTTAAGCGCAGATTAGGGTTTCGACCAGAAGCGACCGGGATTTGATATTTTTATCAAACCAACGCCTTCAAAGGCTTCAAAACACTTTCCTAAAACATTTTAAAACTTGTTTAGAGAAGAAGAAATGATTTCGAAAGCAATCGGTTAGCAGATTTCAAAACCCTAATTTGGGCCCGGCAGGCCCTAAACAGCTAACCGGTCGACTTTTCCCTAAATATTTGACCTTGCTCAATGCATTTTCACTTCAAACACTTCTTAAAACATGGAGAATCGAATCACGATAGTTTTGGCGCTTGAATCGTCAAATTTGGACTTAAAACGGGCCCGAAAAGCCGAAAAAAGCCAAAACCGGGTCGAAACGGGCTGAGATAGGCTCACATAGGGCAAAAATAGCATGGAGGATCGATGACCGTCCACCTAGGGATGGCCAACCGTCCTAAAGTGGATGGCCAACGACCACTTTAGCCAATTTTGCTAAATTTCAGTGTTTTTTTCCTGCCATGACTCTTCCAAGCCTTGCCATGTGTCCAGTTCGGCCATGGAGACTTTGGGATGAGTTTAAACACCTTGGAAGACTGGTTTAGAGCCCTTGGATCATTCCTAAGAGATTTAAACTCAGCCATTGATCAAACTCTGGCCTCCCTATAAATAGAGGGCTCTGAAATCAGTTTCAACACACAGAATAAGCTTTTGAGAGCTAGCTTGGAGAGTAGAGGCTTAAGCAATTGCACAAGCTTCCTCCATAGAACTCTAGCTTAATTTTTAAAGTCCTTGAGGTCCTTGGAGTCCTTGGAGCTTGAGGAGAAGGCTTGGAGCAAGTGGGAAGGAAGCAAAGAAAGAGGTTAGTAGTTTAAAGTTTTCTTGCATTTTTTTTTTCTTCTTCTTCTTCTTCTTCTTCTTCTTCTATGATCATGCTAGATTAGGTTTTTATTTCTTTAGTATGCATAGGATTTAATTCATTATATGCATAATAGGTTAGTTTATTAGTATGCATAATAGGGATTAGTTTTAGGATGCATGATGAGTTTTGGCATATTCTTTTCCTCTTGTTTTCCTTTTCTTATATGATTATAGATTAGGTTTTTATTTCTTTAATATGCATAGGATAGGATTTAGTTCATTGTTAGTATGCATGATAGGTTAGTTTATTGTTCCCTTAGTATGAATAATAGGGATTAGTTTATTAAACTAGTTTTCTTTTTTAATGCATGGTAGGAATTAGTTTTATAATATGTATGCATATTTCTCCCTCTTTTCTTCCACTCTTCTTTGATCATGCCATGTTAGGATTAGATATTTGGGATTTATTTCATGTCTAGAATATATGCTAGGAAGTTAGGATTATACATGTTATTTTTTAGTTAGGAAAGCATATCAGTCCATCTTTTTGAGTCATTTTGCATATTGTTACCATGTTAGGATAAAATTGAAGGTTGCATATTAATAGTTGGTGATTAGGTTTGTTTATATCATTATTTTAATTGTGTCTTGATTGGAATGCTATATGAATTGTGATCGAGGGAGCGAGCAAAGGTAAGTTTCTTCCCTTGTGATAGAATTAATTGTTTTCAAGCATGATGCATGATTATTTTGATATATCATACTAGATTGCAAATTAGGCAATTTACACTTCTTTTATTTATTTATTTTAAGGGTTTTAAGTACACTTTTTTATTACATTTAAATCTGTCCAAGGTTTAAAAGTAGCTTTAAAGTGGATTAAAACCCAATTTTAGGATCAAAATTAACATAGAAACAAGCCTAGGTTCCCATAACCAACTTAGATTGCATTTAGGACATTTTCATGCATTGTTTATATACTTGGTTGCATTTTTAATTTATTTTCCAGAATTTTCCAGCATGCATAATATTAGCATAATAGGTGTTTAGACTAACCTAGGACTAGCTAGAAACCCTAGGATTAGAGGGGTCACTTGCCCCCACTTAGGACTCTTCTTTGTTGTAAGAATTACAATAAGAATAGAGTTCTATTTTACCTAGGAATCTACTTCGAGAACAAATCTAAAAAGTAATTTTGAAAGAATTCAAAATGAAATGAAATTCCATCTCTCATAACAAGTATTTTGATCAAACTCAAACTCTCGAAGCTAGTGTCCAAGATAAGATAGAACCTCTACGATTATGTGGTTTATTACAATAGGAGAATCCTAGGGTAATCGAACTATGTGGACTTTGATCTTTGTCAAGAAATTGGTAAGGTACATAGGCAGTCAATAGGGCGTAAGTCCAATCTTAGGTTGACTCTAGTCTCCTAAGATCTTTAGGATTGTGTATACTTTTGTACTATTTATTATTATATTTTAGTATTATACATCATATTTTGTGCACTACAAGAATAATGGGCTATGACTACGATTTTGGTAGACAAAAGACTAGTGTTTTTAAAAACCTTAGTTAAAAGGTATGAAATGACTAGGGTTTTTTAAAACCCAAGTTAAAAGGTAAGAAAAGACTACTATTCCTAGGACCCTAGTCTTTTCTTACCTTTTAACTAGGGTTTTATAACACACTAGTCTTTTGTTACCAACAAAAGACTAGTGTGTTATAAAACCCTAGTTAAAAGGTAAGAAAAGACTAGAGTTTTTAACTACCTAGTTAAATGATAAGAAAAGACTACTGTTCTTAAGACCCTAGTCTTTTCTTTTCTTTTCTTTTAGGAGAATATATATATATATATATATATATATATAGAAAATAGACTATTGGGACAAGTTCCCCTTACACCCTATTTTGACACCTATGTTTACAACTCGTTTTCAAATACCCTCGTAGGTCGAATATTTTGATAAACCAACCGTTAGATTATATACTTATCTTATGTTTGTCATGTATGAAAAAAATTGGAGTGATCCAACGGTTAGTTTTTGAAAAATATCATTCTGAAGAACTATTATTTTTTTTAGTAATTAAAAATATAACTGTTTTTTATAGTGACATTTCTTAAAATCTAACCGTTGGATCACTATGATTTTTGGTATACATGATATGCGCGCACAAGAAATGTATTAAATCCAACAGTCAGTTTGTCAAAATATTTATCATAGAAAGTAATTTTGAAAATAAGGTATAAAAATAGGTGTCAAAATAAGGTGTAAGGGGAATCTGTCCCATATAAAAAATGAAAAATCACATAACCTGGCATTTAACTAGTGTTTTATAAAACACTAGTCTTTTAGTTTCGAAAAACACTGAACAGGAATTCACTTTGCGCCTTATTTTCATTTCCCTCCGAAATCAAATATATCCTAAATTAAGCCCCCTCTCTCTCTGCTTTCTCTCTCTCTCAGACTGATGTCGCGGGCCCTTGCTCACTGCCGTCGCTGCAGATGCCGATTCGGTGTTGCCACCTCGCCGGTTATCTTCTCCTCGCCGGTCATCTTCTCCTCACCTCAGCGTCTCAAACCCTAGCGTTGCTTTTGATTCCATTGTTGCAGCACCTGAATCGAAACCCTAAGTTGAAATCTATCTCAGCGCCTGAAACTCATTCTTGCCCGATTCTCACAGGTCAGGTAAGTTTAGTATTTTCTTTAATTTTTTCTTTATATTTCCTGTTTTGATAATGTGGGTAATAGATAGACAATTTTTTGTTAGGGTTTTTCTTTTCAACATTATTGGGGGTTGTGTAATTAGGGATTTGTGGGTGTTGTGTGCGAGAGAGGTATGTGTGTGCATCACCCTTGCATACAATTTCTCCGCTCATCCGAGTTGTTCCCTGTGATTGGACAGCTTCGGCAATCCCCTGAATCAACTATTGCCAATTTCTTTAGCTTTGACCCAATAGTTTATAAGCAAAACAAGAGATATTCAAAAACATAAGTCATACACTTTCAAAAAGGCAAGAACTATTAGGAATATTAATTTTATTTTTATCAGTGATATTCAAGAAGTAAGCAGATGATTTAGGACACTGGAACTCTCTGGTAAGCAGATAGATAATAGTCAATGAAACTTGGATGATGCTTGATATTCGTTATTTAGTTAGATATACATTCATACAGGGACATGTTTTCTATGAAATGTTTTCAATGTGGCCAAAGTGATTTTGGTAATTAATAATACCAAATGAAACAGGCCGCTTTGAATGAGAAAGTTCGTGTGGACACCCCATTTTTACCATTTATTTCTACCTTATGTCCATGCA